>PVIW01009935.1:31413-48122 GCA_004026585.1 Noctilio leporinus
CCCCGCCCCACCCCGCCCCACCCCGCTCACACCGCCGCAACCCGCCGCGGGTCTCGTACCAGAAGGTCTGCTTGGCCGTCTGGATGACGTTCGCGGACGTCTCCACGTCGATGTAGTCGTAGTGCAAGGCCGCGGGGTCCGCGGAGGACCCGGTCTCCGCCAGCAGGATCCCGATCCACCGGCCCATGTCCTCGGAAGACGCCGCCTGTGGCGGTGGAAGGGGGGGCGCCTTTTACTTCGCGAACCCAAGTCCCAGCGCGCTCTCCAGGGGCCACCAGGGACCCCCGATTGCAAAGGCCGTGGCCCCTGAAGCCGCGCGGGGGCGAAAGACGAAGGTCGCAGGGGACGCGGTGGGGACCGGGGCGACCCTGGACCAGCCACTTCGCGGCCAACAGAGCCCGTTAGTAAAAAGCCGCCTTCATTGGGCAACAGAATCTGCCCCAGAGCAGGGGGCCTGCGCCCTGCGGAGCAGGGGGCCTGCGCGCTGGCGTGGCGGGGGCCTCCCGGCGGGGCCTGAAGTGACACGCGTTCCCTGGCTCGCGGCTGTGAAGTGCTTCCTTCTGCGAAGGTTGTTCCTGCCCCTGCGCTGTGCGATAGGAGCGACTTCCCTGAACGTCAACGAAAAGCGACAGGTTGCTTCCGCGACGTTTGTCGGTCTGTCTAATGTCAGTCTGGGCAGCGGGCTCGGGCGGCGCAGGTCGCTTCCTCGGCCACCGTCCCCTCCCGTCCTGCGTCCTGCGCGGCCTCCGGTGCCGCCGAGCACCACCCTCGGGTCAGCGGCCGCAGCTCGGCCGGCGCGCGCCCCTCCCGATGGGGGAGGCGGGGAGGTAAGGCGGCGGGGAGCCGATTCGCGCTGTCCCGTGAAAGGGGCGCCACGCTGGGGGCGGTCAGCACGGGGCAGCGGGGGGCGGCCACCGCCTGGGCAGAGCAGAGCCCAGGGCACGTGCAGCGCGGGGGCGGGGACAGGGCGGGGCGGCGGGGGACTGAGGAGCGGCCCACCTCCAGCACGGCCACCTCCTGCCCGTTGCGCAGCAGCCGGAAGGTCAGCGGGTGCCTGGAGTCCAGCCCCGGTGTCACCTCGCAGCCGCGAAGTGGGATGGAGACGACGTGGGTCTTCAGGTCGGTCCTGTCCTTGTGCAGGACCAGCTTGTTGTCCTTGACGCGGCACCAGCGCTCCCGCCAGCGGCTGTTGGACAGCACACTCAGGTGGCCTGCGCGACACAGAGGGTGGGCTGCAGGGAGCCCCAGGAGGAGCCCCAACCCCGTCGCGCTGGGTGGCTCGTGCTGGGAGCCAGACCCCAGACGGTGCGTTTCTGCAGGAACCGTGGCCATCGGGCCAGCGGTGTCTGGAGCTGGCAACACCGTGGCCTGGAGCTGGCCACACGGTGGCGTCTTTAAAGAGCTGAAGGGCCCCAGCGGGTTCGTTCTGGGCAGCAGCACTGCCGGGCAGAGCCAAAGCAGGGGAAGCCTGTCCGAACACAAGAGCTTCCCGGGAATCAGGAGGCCGTGGGGGTGGCACGCTTCCCGCCAATGATGGACCCCCTCGCACAGGTCCCAGCCCAGGGATGTGGCCCTGCTCCAGGAGAGTGTCACCTATCGGCTGCAGCCGCCCATGCCTCTGTGCTGCTGGGGTCAGGGTGTGGGGAAAGGTTTCCCTCCCGGCCTCTGATCTCGCCCAGACCTCAGCAGTTACAGACAGGGACACAGACCAGGCCTGTCCAGAAATTATCAAGCCAATGTCAACATAATTAAACCAGTTTCAGTTTGTGTGGCTGATACTTTTGGGACAGACCTTGTGAATATCTCCCCAAGTAATAAAACTGCAGGAAGAATTTTGCCTATTTAAAAAAAATCTCTTCAGCCCTGGCTGGTGTGGCTCAGTGGATTGGTGCCAGCCTGAGAACCCAAAGGTCGCTGGTTCGATTCCCAGCCAGGGCACATAACCAGGTTGCAAGCCAGGTCTCCAGCCAGGTCTGTAGCTGGAGGCAGGTGAAAGGCAACCATATATGGATGCTTCTCCCCCTTTCTTCCTCCCTCCCTGCCCTTCTCTCTGAAAATAATGAATAAAGTATTTTTTTAAAAAATCTCTTCAAATACAAAAACCTGATCCTTTTTCTTGTCACAAGCACAAAATGCATTTTTCTAGAAATAGCAGGCATGAAAATTTGATGTCGCAGGGTGGTGTGACTTCTATCCACTCCATATGCTGGTCAGTTACTGCCCTGCCTTGAACATCTGGGAAGCAGATTAAATAGCATAAAAAATATAGTCAGAAAGAAACAAGGAAGGAAGGACAGATGCATGAGACAGGACAGCAGCAAGTGGCGCTGGGCAGGCTGGCTGGCCCTGTGGCACTCAGCCCACCCCCCTTCCCCAGTAGGAGCCCCCGGGGAGTCATCTTCTACCCACCGCTGGCCCTTTGAGTTTGATGTTAGCAAGGCAGCTGCTACCTACACGGAAAATTACCACCCAGTTTTAATTTTTTAAAAAGGGCAAATATCTGTCATTCAGCTTCTAGAGTTTTTCTCCCTTAAGAATTTCCTGGCAGCCCTGGCTGGTGGCTCAGTGGATAAGGCACTGGCCTGTGAACCCAAAGGTCGCTGGTTCGATTCCCAGCCAGGGCACAGAACCAGGTTGCAAGCCAGGTCTCCAGCCAGGTCTCCAGCCAGGTCTGTGGCTGGAGGCAGGTGAAAGGCAACCACACATTGATGTTTCTCTCCCTCTCTGCCCCTCTCCCTTCCCCTCTCTCTAGAAATAATAAACAAAATCTTTAAAAAAATTGTCTGGCGCTTCTAAACGTGGTTGCTTAGGAACCATGCTGCACCCAGTGGTCACAGACAGCCTGGCCTCACTGTCTCCTCTGTGTCCCTGGTACTGTGGCCACAGTTAGCTCTGGGGGTTCCATCCGCTACCCCTTGCTCAGGCCCACCTTCTGTCACGGCTGGAGGCCGGGAGGGCAGGGCTGCCTCCTCACCACTACGGCTAACACAGTCCTGACCAATGGCCGTGCTCAGAAAATTCTGCACGGACGAACAGTTGAGTGGAAGCCAGTTATCAGTCAGGCTGGGCTTGACACTTGGGGCTGGGGCACAGGCACTGGGGCTGGGGCACCGTCAGCACGCCGGGCCCTCCCGTGGAGGGAGGGAGCCCGTCTCCAGGCCGCAAGCGTCGGGCCGCACGTCCCCCTCCCGCCGGCCCGCAGCCCCTGCACATGTCCGGCTTAAGCACAGACAGGAGTCTGGGGCATCTTCGGGGGATCAAAGAGAGACTTTGTTTTTCATCTTGAAAGAACCTCAGAGATGATGTCAAACCCCTGCAAAGTTTTTTGTTTTTATTAATAAGCGGCAAAAATGTCAAACATTTCCCCTAATTCAGATGATCACAAGCCTAATTCGGAGCCACCTGACTGGAAGGCGGGGGCGGGGGCGAGGGCGGGGGGCGGGGCGGGCAGCATCCCCGTCTTACCACAAGTGGGCACGTCCTCCTCAGCGGACGAGGTCTGCTCATCGGTGGATGGCTTTTTCTTTCCCAAGCCGATGATCTTGGTGATTTTTTTCCCAGTGACTTTAGATACTGTTCCCTTGCCCTCTGATTTGGAACTTTTTTTCCTCTTAACTGTCATGACAAAAAAGGGTTTAATTACAAAGCTTTAATTGGAAAAACATCCAAATAAAGAATAAGTCATAGGTATCCTACACAGAAATACATTTATTGATTCTTCACCAAGGGCAAAGGAAATAAAAGAACAAATAAACAAATGGGACTATATCAAATTGAAAAGTTTCTCTTCAGCTAAAGAAAACACCAACAAAATTAAAAGGCAACCAACTGTATGGGAAAACATATTTGCCAATGATACTTCAGACAAGGGTTTGATCTCCAAAATATACAAAGAACTAATGCGACTCAACACCAGGGAGACAGACAGCCCAATTGAAAAATGGGCAAAGGACCTGAACAGACAACTCACTGAGGAAGACACACAAAGGGCCCAGAGGCATATGAAAGAATGCTCAACATCACTAGCCACCAGAGAAATGCAAATTAAAACCACAATAAGATACCACCTCACACCTGTTAGAATGGCCATCATCAGCAAATCAATAAACAACAAGTGTTGGCGAGGATGCGGGGCAAAGGGAACCCTCATACACTGTTGGTGGGAATGCAGGCTGGTGCAGCCACTGTGGAAAACAGTACGGGGTTTCCTTAAAAAACTAAAAATGGAACTGCCTTTTGATCTAGCGATTCCACTACTAGGACTATACCCAAAGAATCCTGAAACACCAATTCATAAGAACCTATGCACAGCTATGTTCATAGCGGCATTATTTACAATAGCCAAGTGCTGGAAACAGCCTAAGTGCCCATCAGTGGATGATTGGATCAAAAAACTTTGGTACATTGACACAATGGGATACCACACAGCAGAAAGAAAGAAGGAACTTGTACCCTTTGCAACCACATGGATGGAACTGGAGAGTATTACGCTTAGTAAAATAAACCAGTCAGTGAAGGACAAATATCATATGATCTCACCCATTACAGGACAATAATGAACAAAACAAATAAGCAAAACAGAACCAGACACATGAATACAGTGAATAGACCTTCAGTGGGCAGGGGGAGAGAGGAGGGGGGAGGGGGGAGGAGAAGGCAAAGAAGCGGGGGCAGTTTAGACAAGGAACTAGCATGGAAGAACCATGGACGACAAGTGGGATGGACTTTGGGGAGGGAGTGGGTGGGTGGGGAAAGGGACAGAGGGAAGGTAAAAGGGGATGAATGTAATAAAACTACAATAAAATTAAATTTAAAAAAAGTAGGTCAGAGCCACCTTCTCCCCGCCGACTCTCCTCATTGAGCACCTGCCCCCCGCCAGCCGTGGGGACGCGTCACAGCGTCGGGGTGCTCACCCGCCAGCCGGGCGGGCACAGGAGGGCACCTCACGGTGGGCCTGCTCGCTGGGGCAGGCGGGGCCTCCGCGTGGCGCGCCGCCAAGACCTCACTGCCCTCCTCGTACGTCACTGGCAGGACCAGCAGGATATTTACTAAGTCACCCCACATCCCGCTGCCCAGGTGCATCATGACCCTGAAAGCAGAGACAGGAGATTTAGAGTCGGTCCCTGCGGCTCTGACCACACAGGACCGGACTGTTTCTGGTTCACTCCAGAGACCAGGGGAGCCGCTGCCTGAGTTCAGGGTTCTGTCTGCGCAGCCAGCGACTTGTCTGGGTCACGCCCGGCTGGGGTAGAGGGGCGCTCCCAGCGGCAGCGGTCAAGTGAGCGCGAGAGTGAAAGGTAAGAGAGGGGTCAGGGCGTGTTTTAACTGCTCTCTTCCTGCAGGCGCTCATCATCGAGGGCCCACTCTGTACTGAGCACCGTGCCAGGCACAATACTTGCGTGAGCCAAGGTCACCTTTACCAAGTACAGAAGGCTGCTCTTCTTTAAGACAGACAAACCGAGACACCAGCCTGGGGAATTTTAGATCTGGCCACATTCTTACACCCGCACTGAGACCCACCTTCGCTCCGCAGGACCTAAAGTTACAGGCACCTGGGAGGAAGCAGTGAAGAAGCGACCAGCCCCGCCACACCTGCCCCCCGGTGTCCAGGCAGGGGCCCTGAGGACGCAGGGAAAACGGTAAAGAGCTTTCCTGGCTCTGACGACTAGTGATGTGCCCTGCGGTCAACGGATCGTACCGTCCCACCCGGTCCCTTCCAACGGGGAAGACTAGGCAACACGCAAGCCAGGACTGAGTAGAAACCCACATGGTCAAAGGCAGCGAGCACAGCCTTCGGTGTGAACCTGGCACTATCACAATAGCCCAGATTGTTTGGGTTCCAAGATTCTTAATGGCCTGGGCTGCTATTTGGTTCAAGGCGACTTCATGTTGGACCTAGGGGACGCCCCTTCCGCTCCAGCGACGGAGTACAGGCTAGCAGGGTGGGCAGATGCGCCCCGGGGAGGCTGAGGTCACAAGGCCCGGCGCAGGCGCTGCAGGGCCACGGGGCTTCCAGCGGGAAGACTTCTCCACCGCACAGACCCCACCCTCCTCCCAGCCCAGCCCACACCGCGGGAAGGAAGTTACGGCTCCTAAAGGACTTGTGTTGAGAAGAAGAAGGACTCTCAGACGTCAGTAACAACTACTCAATAAAAATACGGGTAGAGGTGTGACTGGGCATTTCAGCAGAGGGTGCCTGGGTGGCACACACGCTCACCACACATGGTCACCATGCCAGGCGGGGGCCAGGCGGCAGTCAAAGCTGCCATCACACAGCAGCGATCCGCTCCCCGATGGCCATGTGACACTAAAGGACAACCCGAAGGCCGGGGAGGGTGCAAGTGACCGGGAGAAAGACAAGTGTGCCCAGGCCAAGCCCTGACCACGGTTGTCCAAACAGCTACCAGCGGCTCGGAGCTCCTGCAAACCAGCTGCGCCCGCCGGCGGGTGGACGTGCCCACCACGCTGCCCGGTCCGAGTGCGGCAGTGCCGCCAGCCCGGAGGCAGGCGAGGGAGCCAGGCCAGAGGGCCGACTGAGCGGCTACATCCGCGCACAGGACATCCCGGCGAAGGACAGGGACTCTGAACGCTCGGGGTCAAGGACCCGTTCCAGGTGTTGACCACGGGGAGGGTGACGCACCAGCCAGTACTGCTGGAGCTGCAGAGCCGGCGTGTGTGAGGAACCCGCAGAAGGCTGACCTCAGAGCAGCTTTCAGTCTTTGCACCCCGTGTTCACAGCGGCCAAAGGGAGGAAGCAACCCTGGCGCCTGTCCACAGACGGACGGTAACAGAACGTGCCCCCACCGAGACGGCTGTTGAGCCTGAGAAAGGGGGGATCCACCCTGCTGCACCACGGACAGCCCGGGCCCACGGTGGGACGGGCCAGTCACACAAGGGCCAACACTGACCCGCCGACGGGAGGTCGCGGGAGGCAGAGTCACAGACACGGCGCAATGGAGGGCCCGGGGCTGGGGAGGGTGGGGGGCGTGTTCCATGGGGACAGCGTCAGTGCGGGGAGGTGGGAGGCCCCGGAGGGGCCCAGCAGTGCAAATGCATCTAACGCCACCCAGCTGGACCCCAGGGGTAAGACGGCAAATTTATGTTGGGTATTTCACTGCAATTGAAATAACTTTTCTAAATGAAGGTAAAACACCTCTTCAGGAAAGCTTTTCTAAGAAACACTAGAAATCTGAGTCCAGCCTCCTCATTCTGAAGATGGGAGACGGGCTCATCAGAGGGAAACGGGGCTAAGTGGGGGCTGAGGCAGCAGTGGGGTGGGCAGGCAGCTCCCCCGTCCCCGACATGGAGAGCCAGCTGTCCCAGGCCAAGCCAGGGGCTACCAGCAGTCCCCCCGGGTGCTGACGGTGAGAAGGCACCTGCTGTGGGTCACAGTCTAAACGCACACGGGGACCTGTCAGGACAGGAACAACCAGGGCCGCTGGGACAGCGCGTAGGACTCAGAAGGGGCCTCTGGCTTCCGTCCGCGTGACGCAGGACAACGGCCTCCGCCCCCCCAGTCTCCAAGGACCGTGTCGGCCGGCAGAGGTGGCCCAACCGACTGCCGAGCTCTGGCGTCTGGCTGCCCGTTTTCAGCGGATGCCTGTCGGCTGAGCTGTGCTCACCTTGGTCCTTCCCGTTGCACACGGCGACTCCGTTTTCCGCAGTGCCCTCCCCGTCCGAGCTCGGGCGCTCCGAGGACAGCTTCTGTGGCGACAAAAGGGATGAAGTTACTCTTCCAACAGTCGCACTGGCCAGGTGGTGTTACTCAAACTTTATCTCAAAGCCGGAGGAAGCTGCGGGCCGGATTCACGCCGATACGGGGTTGAAGGGCTCGCTGAGAACACGGGCTAGCGCGCACTCGTGTCCAAAGCTTGAAAAACACCAGAGGACAATCCACGGTTACACCACACGCTGCCACCGTGGCTAGGCCACTCGTGCACGTGACCTCACAAACACCTTAACAGAAACCTTCAGGCCACAGAACGTAGGCCCCTCACCAAACCCCCCTGTGCTGCGCTTCTAGAAACAAACACTGTCGTCCCCATGCTTTCCTCCGCCAACAACCACGGAAGTGTCAGTATCTGCAGCGACAACTGTGCTCGGGACACACGCACAGGGTCTATCACACCGGCAAAGGGCACTGCGCTGCTCTCCACTGACTGGCCCATACCCGGGCTTCGGGAGTGTAATTAGGACGCCGGGCTGGTGTCCGGAGAAGAGACCTTGGTGGGGTTGGGCAGCACAGGGTGACGGGGATAAGTGGTGACGGAGGGAGACTTGCCTTTTGGATGGTGAACCCGAAAACACAATATACAGATGATGTGTTACAGAAGCGTATACTTGAGATTGTAATAAGTGACAATCAATTCAGTAAACTTTCTTAAAAAGAGGAGACACCACTGAGGGCTGGAATGCTTCCATTCCAAGCAGAGCGGCCATGAGTCACAGTGCAGGGCCCAGGCCCCAGACACCCCCTCAGGCCTCCGCATGCCCCCCCCACCCCCAGAGCCACAGAGAACGACTGGGCGCAGGGCAGCACACGGGCTCCCCTCGGCGAGAGGTCGGCCATGCGGGTCTAGGCAGGCAGGTGTGTGCGACTCCCCGGCACGCTGGAGAAGAGTTAGTGGCATTCTGTGGGAACCTGGTGGGTGCCGATGCCAGTGACAGATGACTCGGAGCTGGCACTGCCCGCTCTCAGGCCAGGGAGTGCCCATGGGAACTAGGTCAGCGAGCCTGGACAGAAACGGGCCAGCCTTAGAAACCGAGATAAGGGAAGGACGGCCACCGGCCCCTCGGGAGTGGGTGGAGGAGAAACTGATGCATGACCGATGGGATGTAAAATCGGACCAACCTCTTCTGGAAAGCAATCTGCTTGTCAACATGAATCAAGACCTTAAAGGACAATTCTATCCCTCGGTCTGGTAACCCAGCTTCTAGGAGTCTGTTCTCATGTGACAGAAGGAGCAAACACTTACAAAAATGCCAGCCTATTGTAAACAGCCAAAAAAGAGCCGTGGCTGAACTGGCCATCATCCCAACGCACCAAGGTCGTGAGTTCGATCCCTGGTCAGGGCACGAATCAACCAACGAATGCATCCACCAGTGGAACAAGGAATCAACGTCTCCCTCTCTTAAACCAATTAGAAAAATAGTAAAACAAATGGCAAAAAGTAAAGCGCCTCACTTGGGAGTGGAAGTCATAGGACAATAATTTCACACTATACAGCCGCTGAAGTTGCAGCAACGCTTGTTGCTTGTTAGGAGTTTTCAAAAGCTCCCCAGGGCACTGGTCCCAGAAAGAAGGCGCCCCTTACCTTCTCCAGGTCGGCCTTGTGCACCGGCGAGCCTGACTGGGGCGCACATTCGGAATCCACCGGCCCACTGCAGCCGCTGTAGACTTCTCTGATCACCTGGAACAAGGGTGACCTCTGTGAGTGCCCGGCGGCAGAGGGCCAAGGCCTGAGACGAACAGAGGCGCATGGTGCGGCAGGAAGCCGGGGGACACCAAGCGCCAGGCACCCCGGCACGTGCCACCCACAGCGCCCGGTGCCGACGGTGAGACCGAGAGAGCCAGGACTGAGCGAGGGCCCTGTCCGCACGGGGCCTTCACTTCAGGAGATGAGGGACCATCGTAAACATGCACATCACACGCTGGCTGAAAGTCACCCCAGCTCCGAGCCTCTGTTTCCTCACTAGCAAAGGAAGGAGGGTCCAGACGACCCATCTTGCACTTGGCTCTGGTGTAATTAAGAGAAAACAGAGCCCACGTGCTAAAGCCTAAGCTAGTCCGCTGAACTCACAGCATGGTGGCCGATGTCACCCAACGGGGACAGCAGCCTTAGGTGGACGTAGCAGGGCTCGCACGTGACCCTGACCTGCACTCCAGGTGGGGCCACCGGCACTCAGGGCCGCCCCTACCGTCACCGCTGTCTTCCCAAGCCCCCGCCCGGAGCTGCACGGGGTCTGCTGGCCCGGGATTCGCCGAGAACCCGACGGCCAACGTTTCCGCGCTGGTGGGACTCAGGCCGCTAACAGGAGGTTAGCAGACAAATCTTTCACAATGTCTATTCTTCTTTTCGGAGGTCAACCCAAGTGCCTTCTGGGACAGAAACATAACAAAGCCCCCCACGTCCGGGGATCTGCACAGTAATTCTGCAGTGCGACCCCCACGACACACCCCAGCTCACAGGGCCTGCACTGCGCTGGGACTAGAGGCAGGGGCTCCCCCATCTTGCTGCTCAGCATCCTATGAATCGATGGAGCAACATCTATATTTGGGGCCAAAGCCGGAACAAAGAAGAAGAAACACCCCGGACAGCCTGAGCAGCGAGGGTGTCCTCATGGACACGCAGAGGCAGCATCAGCCAGGGTGTCTCTGTGTCTCTTCCACACCGACTTTCCTTTTTCTAGCAGGGTGTCACCCCCTCCCCGCCCCAACGTCTTCAGTGTGGGAGGCAAATGCTCCTTCGTTCTAAAGGCTCTAGGGAAACAGCACACAATACAGCGGGAACACCTGGGTGTCGTGTCGGAAGAAATAGATTGACGCCCCAGTTCCACCGGCCCCTCCCACGTGACGCTGAGCAGTCCGGACTTGGGACCTTCCCTCCCTCTTCCCGCCTGGGTCCCTGGGACAGGCCCCGCAGGAGCGGCTGTGCCGTGTGCAGGCAGGCCCTTCTCCCGGAGCTGGGCTCGGTCCCCAACCGTAGCGTTCAACACGTGAAAATGTTTCATGGTACAGACAACCCTGAAGTTCATGAGTGCTTCGTTTTTCACGGAAAGGCCCAACCCACCAACCCAGCCCGCAGCGGCCCAGGCCCAGCTGCCTCCCGTCTGCCTCCAGTGACTCTATCGGACCCCAGGATGGCGACTCTGGAGGTCCCGTGCCTTTTCTTTTAGCCAAACAGGACGGCCCTGCGAGACGCAGCCTAGGTCTCCCGTGACCAGGAAGTCCGCCCTGACCCTGCACGTGCCCCAGCCCGCCATGCATTCCCGCTGGGTCTGTTCCTTCTGTAAAACGGCTCATGTCCGTACACGTGGACAGCTTCTTACGTGGGAACAAATAAAGAAAGCTTCACTATAGGAAAACAAATTGGAATAAAGAAACAAATCAAACTCGAAATTCTCTCTGGGGAAAAGAAAAGAACCCATGGCGTCCCGGGGACAGAGCGGCACTGGGGAAAGGTGGAGAGGCACAGGCTGGGTACCCGCGCTCACCGCCCAGCTGGCGGAAGCATTTCAAATGTTTCTGCGAGACTGTCCCTCTACTCTGGTCTCTGCACGCCGCACGCCCCTGTGCAGGTCACTAGGGAGGGGTAAGAGCCCTGCCACCCAAAGGCACTGAACAGCCACCGACGAGGCTTCTGCGCCACTGGTTTCCTTTTGCACAGCCCTATTCTGCGAGAAGCTCAATTTGTATTTAAGGGAACTGGTTCCAAATTCAGAATCACAAATCCCTCAAAAAACAAACTGTTATGTTTTGTGGTATTTTTGTTTGCTTTTCACTTGAGCTCTCCTCTCCAGAAACACAATCTCCGCACATTTTTTAAGGAGACCCGACCGCTTCGTTTCTGGGAACGCTGGCTCGCGTCTTCTGCCCGGCCCTACAGACCGGCTCAGACGTTCGGCGTCTGTGCCCACGCACACGCTGAGTCGGCTGCTTCTGGCTAGAGCTGCGGGTAGTCGAAGCTGCGACTGAAGGACACAAGCCCGGCACGTCAGGAGGCGCGTGCACTGGGCGTACCCGGCCGGCCGGCCCGCCACCTGCCGCCTGACAGGGCGTGTAGGACCTTCTCCAGAGACGCTGCGGGCATGCTGAAGGCTAATCTCAAACCCCAATGCCCGGATGATCAATTCATGACAATATGGGGTCACCGCAGTTTAAAGTCATTAAAAAAAAGGATCGTGAACTGGATTTAAGAGCTAATACTATGTAAAGCTATTAGAAGAAACCACAGGTATAAATCTTCAAGACCTCGAGTTGCACACTAGTTGCTACAACATAAAAAGCAAAGGAAAGAAATACGTGGTGCCCAGTGAGAGCAGGCTGCCGCAAAGGGGCATGTTGCTGAGGGCACAGGAAGCAGATGAGCAGTCGCCTGGAGCTGGGGCGGGGACAGGGGCTGTCATCACATTGAGTACAGATACTTCTCGGGGCGATGACCTGCCCTGGAATTACATGAATGGTGACAGTTGCACAACTCTGTGAGTGTACGAAAGCCAAGTCACACTTTCACAGGGTAGATTGTATGGTGTGAGTTATACCTCAATAAAGCTGTTATTTAAAAAGTTATTGAGCCCTGGCTGGTGGCGCAGTAGATAAGGCACCGGCCTGCAAACCCAAAGGTCGCTGGTTCGATTCCCAGCCAGGTTGCAAGCCAGGTCTCCAGCCAGGTCTGTGGCTGGAGGCAGGTGAAAGGCAACTGTACATGGATGTCTCTCTCCCTCTCTGCCTCTCTCCCTTCCCCTCTCTTTGAAAATAATAAATAAAATCTTTTAAAAAGTTATTGAAATTATTTCTTTCCAAAGAGATCGGCCAGCACGATCCTCAGACAGCCGGCCTGGCCCAGAGAGACAGACCCACGTCAACAAGAATAGGTGCAGCACGACAGACGAGGGACAGCCCAGCCAACGCCCCCAGAACCACGGTCCAGGCCACCACGCCTGCTGTGCGCCTGTGATGGGACCGAAACACCACGCGAGCATTCCTAGGAGAAAACAGCTAGAAACTCTAGAATTAAAAACTACCATACCCAAATTAAGAGCACGTGGAATAGGAACAGAGTTAACAGCAGATCAGACACAGGTAAAGAGAGGAACAGTGAGCTGGAAAGTAACAAGACAAAATTAGCCAGACTAAAAAAATTTTTTTACAAAGGGGGACAGTAAATACAAAAAGATGAAGTATAATATATTGAAAAAGTCTAACCTGCTTTTAAATGTCATTGTGGGAGGGGAGGCAAGGATGTAAAGATATATTTTAAGAAAAAGGGCTAAACATTTTTCTGAAACGGAGAACGATAAGCCACAGATTCCAGACACCTAAGGAACCCTAAACGGAATAAACTTTTAAAAAACCTAAAGTCAAAGTGAGAGAGAAAGTTCTGGAAGCCGTCTGCAAGTGAGCCCGGGACTGACTTTTGAAGACGCGTTAAAGGGATTCATTTTAAAAGAATCAAAATAACCGGCGCCCGGAGGCCGAAGTATTTGGTCCCCCAGCCGCGCGCCCTGCGTCACCTTGAGCCACTGCTCTGCCTGCTCCTTGCTCTGCACGGCCAGCACGAGGGGGTCCGTGCCCTGCGGAGTGATCTTCAACTCGTGCTTCTTCTTCTTGCCGTCTTTCGGGACATACGTGATGCTGCAGCCTGGGAGAGGCAGTTCCATCTGCGGCTGCTGGTCCTTGGAGCTCTTGTAGCACTGCCGACACGAGAAAGCCACGTCAGTCGGGGGAGGGCAGGCGGGAAACGGGCCTGTGGACTCCCCACGCCCCCACTCACCTCTGCGCAGTGAACGTACGTCTAGTCTACTCTCTAGCTCAGCTGGTCCACGCCCGACCGTGACGGGACCCGGCAGGAAGCAGGCCCTGCGCCACTGGGCCAGGGACTCCCGCAGCCTTCTCGGGCGGCTGCCTTGTTAGATTTGCTGAAACCCGCCCCTGGCATCTGCCCATCCCACCTTGGCCCTCTTTTTAGAGACGAGCAATGATTTCAGGAAGAGAATAAATACCAACACCTAACACGCAAAAATGCCTGCTTGGGCCTTCCTTCGAGCTGGGAGCGGCCCCCAAACTCACGCAGCTCCACGTGCGCACCTGCACCCGCCCGCGGCCCCCTGCTGCGGGGAGACCTGAGGCGGCTTCCCACGGTCCACTCTGCAGCCCGGAGCACACGCCCGGCAGAGGCGCCCCGCCCCCCGTGACCGCACTGGGCTCCTGGGACCAGGCTCGAACCCCCCGTGGGAATGCACAGGGCCACGAAGGTCAGATACCCGTGCCCTGCTGCTCTTCCTCATTTCACCTGGGGCCGGGGAAGTTCCCTAAGCTTTACGAGCACCGTTACCTTCTTGAACTACGTTACTAGTAACAGTGACCTCTATTACCATGTCTGGAGTGTCACCATTATGTGGGGCATCTCGTGCGCCTTAATCTCACAGGTCTCTCTTCTGCAGAGTAAGTTCAACTGGTTCAGTAACTTAGTCAAGTAACGTGCCAAGGGAGACCCAGGACTGCAACCAGAAACCAGCGAGTCTTCTACCCCTGACTCTAAGCCATCCACGGATGAAGGAGAGAAGAAGCAGGCAGACCCCATGTCCAGAAATGATTACTGACAGTCCCGAAACCATGGCTCTTGAAGGGCGCATGGGTGGAATGTATCTGCTTTTTTTAAAAGTCCGACTGATGGTGCCTCTAAAAGCAGAATGAAAACCATACCCGAACCAACCAACCTCAGCTTGCTAAGACTATTCGCCGAGTTTCAGAAGTTCCGCGTCTGAGTGAGGGAGAAGGAAACTCAGTGCGGAAAAGGGACTCAACAGCTTCGACTTTCCCCGAAGCTCGACACCTCGAAAGGGCCACGTCCCCAGTGCGCCGACCACTGGCATCGTAGGTCCGTGCCGGCCCCGCAGGGCAGCAGGCGCTGCAGCCGAGCAGCACGCAGGCCGTGCCCTCCGGTGCCCGTGAGAGCAACCGCGGTAGCAGAGGGGCCGGACGCAGCCCAGAGCGGGAGAAGCGGGGCTGCAAGGCCGTCCCTTGAAAGGCCTCGGGGGGCAGACCCTGCAGGGCTCGGGGCTGGAGTGTGCCACCGGGTGGTCCCATGAGGCTGGGCCTTCACATCCTGGCATCTCGTGGGACACAAATCCTGGGCAGGGATCATGGCCTCGGACGAGCTGTCTGCTGGTCCCCCTCCTACAGGCGGGTCCCTGGGGCCTGAAGGGACTCGGCACAGCCGTGTCCGCACGGGGCGGCCCGAGCGCACAAAGGGAACGGCGGGCTGGCGGGGTGCTGGCGTGTCTGCACCGTGCCAACGTGGGGAGCAGTGCTTTTGTGGCCGCTGCCCGTCTTTCCTTGAGCGTGAACAGGGGTCCTCTGGGCAGTGGGGTCACCGGCCATTTTTGAACCGAGAACAAACTTCGGAGTAAAAGTAACTAAATGTGATCCTGCACTTTACAAAGACACCGAGTTCACGCAGCTTTCCCCGAGTGTCCTCTGAAGGTCGCACCCTGGCTGCAAGGTGGGGGGGGACACAGCGGAGGGGTGGGCAGGAGGGCGCGGCCCCCCGAAACCGCAGACCCCCGCGCAGGCGTGTTTCGGACGCGCCTGGGCAACACCCACAGCTTGCAGCCGTCACGCCAGCTTGCTAATAGGCTCATACCCACCCCGCGACGTGTTTATATCATTCTTTACGCGGAATTCCTCATGGCTCATTTCTGGCATCGTTGCCCTCCGGGAGATCTCAGGCCACACGCGTGGGAAAAGCATGTGCTCTCACTGGTTTCTTGTTTGTTTGCTTGTTTGTTTTAAATTGAACAAGCCTGTTAAATAATATACCACATCCTAGGAACTTCGTAAAGTAGGATTCCGTACCTCACAGGTAAGTTTGTCAGGCTGTCTGCCCCACCAACAGTGAGACACAGAAACACAACTTTGCCTGTGCCCTGTCCTAACAAGCGAGTTCTGAGTGGTTTTTTTTTTTTTTTTTTACTCAAGATTAATTTGAAGGAAAAACACAAAAGTGAAAATATACTCTAAAATTCCCAATTCTAGTCATCATGTTTTTAAGCTGGGCAGGAAGGCGGGCAGGAGAGGGGAACCTGCCTGCCTCCTCAGCGCCGCCTGCAGGGTACGACCTCCAGCCAAGGGCCCCCATTTCTGGTCCCTGCGTCTCGGTCACCTACAGCTTTATCTATCCTCCTGTGAAGGGAGGGAGGGAGGGAGGGAGGAAGGAAGGAATGAGGAAGGAAGGAGGGGAAAGAGAAAGAGGGAGGGAAAGGTGAGAGAGGAGGAAGGAAGGGATAGAACAGGGCTTCAGCTTCCAAAAGCGTGTCCTGCCCTGGCCGCCCCCTGCTCTGACCTGGCTTTGAGGAATCCACTGACTCACTAGATGAGAAAATCCACCCTGCAGTTCTGGCACTGGAGGTGCAGCCGCCGCGGGGAGGGGAGGGTGGGCCGCTGCTGGCCCAAGCCCCGCGTTCAAGACCCGCCCCGCCCGCCAGGCCAGCCAGACGGACGCCTAGGGGGCCAGCGCGTGAGTGCGCCCCCAGCCTGGGTCTGCCTCCTCCTCACCCCACCCCCGCCGAGGGGCCAGCACTGCCGAGTGTCAGTTCCATCCAGCGCAACGGCCCAAGAAACCTCACCGACGGGACCCAAGAGCCGCCCGTTCGCAAGCCTTTACCAGCAGTTTGGTGTCTTTGATGACGCAGAGTAGCTTGGTCCACTGTCCGAAGCGCTTCTTGCGCAGCAGGAAGGCGCAGATCTTGGCGTCCTTCACCAGGTCCATGGAGGCCTCCTCCGAGGGCCACTGGTGCCGCATCTTCTTCCCCTTGCCATCCTCCTCCTCCTCATCGTACGACTCGTAAGAGCTACTCATGGCATCCGAGTCATAATCTGTGGGGAAGGGAAGGGAAGGGAATGGGGAAGGGAAGAGAAAAGGGAAGGGGAAAGGGAAGAGAAAGGAAGAGGAAGGGGAAGGGGAAAGGGAAGGGAAGGGGAAGGGGAA
>PVIW01009936.1:0-47973 GCA_004026585.1 Noctilio leporinus
AAGAAAGAAAGAAAGAAAGAAAGAAAGAAAGAAAGAAAGAAAGAAAGAAAGAAAGAAAGAAAAAGAAAGAAAAGAAAGAAAGACGAAGGAAGAAAGGAAGGAAGGAAGGAAGAGGCAGGGAGGGAGGAAGGGAAAGAAAAAAGGAAAGAAAGGAAGAAATAAAGAGGAAGGAAGGTTGCAAATCATGCTTGCAAACAGCACTCCTAAGATTTTCATTTAAATCCAAGACATTTTTCCCCTTTTTAAAAATATTTCATTTATTTTTAGAGAGGAGAAATGAGGGAGAAAGAGAAACACTAACTGTGGTTGCCTCTTGCACACCCCCAACTGGGGACTGGGCCCACAACCCAGGCAATGTGCCCTGACTGGGAAATGAACCAGTGACCCTTTGATTCTCAAATCAGTGCTCAATCCACTGAGCCACGCCAGCCAGGGCTAAATCCAGAACTTAAAAAAAAAAAAAAAAAAAAAAAAAAAAAAAAAAAATCCAGGACTTTAAAAATCACAACAGGTACCCTTATTGTTCTGCAGTAGTCACAGAAATTTAGAGCTGGCCAAATTAACAGGCTGAGCAGACAGGAAGAAAGTCAGGGATAGTTTATTTATTTTCTTTTTTTTTTATTTAATTTAATTGTTATTATATTACATCCATCCCCTTTTTAGTCTCCTCTGTTCCCTTTCCCACCCACTCACTCCCCACCTAAGTCAATCCCACTTGTTGTCCATGTCCATGGTTCTTCCATACTAGGTTCTTGAGGGATAGTTTAAATCAGTAGGTCTCAAAGTGTGGTTCTGCCCTGGCTGGTAGCACAGTGGATAAGGCGCCGGCCTGCGAACCCAAAGGTCACAGGTTCGATTCCCCAGCCAGGGCACATAACCAGGTTGCAAACCAGGTCTCCAGTCAGGTCTGTGGCTGGAGGCAGGTGAAACGCAACCATACATTGATGTCTCTCTTCCTCTCTGCCTCTCTCCCTTCCCCTCTTTCTAAAAATAACGAAAAAAATCTTAAAAAAAAAAAAAAGTGTGGTCCCTCAACCAATAGCATCATCACCATTTAGTTATTAGAAATGCAGACTCTCAGCCCCACTGTAACCTACTGAATCAGAAGCTCTAAGGTCACCCTGGCTGGGTAGCTCATTTGGTTAGATCATCATCCCTCTATGCCAAGGTTTTGGGTTCCTCCCTGGGTTAGGGCATATACAAGAATCAACTGATGAAATAAATGCATAAATAAGTAGAACAACAAATCTCTCTTTCTCTCTCTTTCTCTTTCTTCCTTCCCCTCTCTCTAAAGTCAAGAAATAAATTTTTAAAAATTTTTAAGGAAAAAATAAAAAAGAAACTCTATGGGAGGGTCCCAGCAATCTGTGTTTTATTCAATCCTCTAGGTGATTCTAATGCATTTGAGTTTTGGAAACTACTGGTGTAAAGAAACAGATCCTTTGTGTCTAGGCTATACTGTTTATAAATACTTTATATACATCTTCTCCCATTATATACAGCCTCCCCATTTATAGCTGAGGACATGGGACCAGAAGAGTCAGATGGATGAGGAGGTGTCCCAGCCACCCTAAGACAGGCCTACAGGTTCCAGCTTATTACTCTGTCCCCACCTCTTTCTGGCTCCCAGCTCCCACCTGTGAACAGGCAGCACCTGTGCTGTACTGTAATGCTAGTGTAGAGGAGGCTACCCTGGGAGACTCCAGCTTCCCCACTATTCATAATCCATCTTCCCAGCAGTGAGGCAGCTGTGTGCCCCTTCTTTCTTCTATCACCTTCTATTTCCATGGGGGTAATAACTCAGAAACTGATTTGCTCTGGGCTAATGGGGAAGAAGGAGTATCCTTTCTACACCCCAGCAGTGAGCTCTACCTGCAGCATCTGGCAGGTATTACCCCTAACCTCCACCCTTCAGTCTGGCCTAGCCTTTTCCTCGATGACTACGCCAACTTCCATCTGAGCCAGGAGCTTTGCACTGTGAACTACCTGCATCTTGCACAGCACGGAAATATTTGGGAACTGGGGTGTCAGTATGAGGCATTCTGGGGTGCTTGTCAAATATCTCCTTGCTATGAATTTTCAAATACTTGCAAGCTCAAGTATTCCAGAAAAAGGAGCATGCAGGCCTGACAGAAGTCCCCCAAGACATCCCACACACCCTTAAATGCCTGGCTTTGCTCCTAGTTTCAAAGTCTAGGGCTAGAATTATCCACATGGCTGGCACAAGTATGTATGTGTCCCCCATACCTCCACCCTCACCCTGAAATAGTGATTCTTTTACTCAAGTCAAGGAGAACCACGGAGAAGTGGAGATCTGACCCCACCTCAATTGCAGTCATTGCCTTTTGAAAGGCTGCCAATGGCAGGCAGAGTTCTGGTTGCCTGAATGCATGTTCCCAGAGGGAGTGGAGCTAGCTATGAATAACATAATCTGCATGGGCATGTTCTGCCTTTGTCCAGGATCTGGACTCCTGGGGCCACAGGCTGGAAGGAGCACTAGAATGTGTGGGACATTGCCTGCTCAGCTATGCATACTCTGCCTTTAGGCAGCATGTAGTCTAGCAGTCTAGTGAGGGAGGAACACTATCTAGCTATCTATATACCCAGATATAGATATATATCAGTGACTATTACCTTTGGGGATGTAAAGAACTATAGGGGTTCTCAGAAGGGGACTCCTGAAACACTTGTGCTTGTTTAGGATAAGTGGGAAAAGCATCATGGAAAAGGTAACACCTGATCATGGGCATGGACAAGGATGTGGTGATTGCTGGGAGGAGGGGCATATAAGGAGACTAAAGGGTAATGGGGAAAAAAATATGATAAATGTTAAAAACGAAACAGAAGTTCATACCTGAGCTGGGTTTTGAGGCATGGTAGAGGGACAGAGAGAAGCTTCCCACAGGAGGTGTCTCTCTTTCTCCCTAGATCAGCCCGTGGCCCCAGACTCTCTGATTCTCTTGGTGGCTGGGGTGGCAACTTCTACACTAAACCCCCTTACAGGGCGTGTGGAGTCCTGATGCTGGGCATGGGTCATCCAGCAGATGGGGCTGATTCAAGGCTTCCTGCTTCTCTATGGAGCTATGTGGGGTCTCCAGGACACACATAGCTGATTTCAAGGCCCCTACTCCCAGCAGAGCAATGGTGAACTCTCCCGCTGGGGTTCTAAGAGTAGGACCAGCTGGGGAGGCCCTGGGAAAACATGTACTTTAATGGACATCTGTAGAGGTGTCCTGGGCAAGGGGAGGCAAAGTAGGTTGGGTTTGATGGGCAGGTAGAGACTGTGCCATTATTTTTCCCACCTTCAGTGAATCATAAGAAGTGTCAGGGCCTTTACAGGACAAGGCTGCCAGGCCTTGAGCTCTATCAGAACAAGCTTCAAACCGCCACCATCAAGACATCCCCCAATCCCTACTACTGCCAGATGGGGTTTGGCCCAGCCCAGTCCTGGCCTCTACCAGCATTGTCTGAGATTCCCCCCAGACACTGTCCTTCTGCTCAGGTCAGCTCTCGGTCTCCTCCTGAGAACCTATGCACTCTGAGTTTCCCTCCCATCCTGCTCCCTGCTGTGGTGAATGATGGACCCCAGAGAGCAGCTGCTGGCTGGTCCAGACACCTTGTGTAGAGGAGAAAGAGGCCAGAGAAACTCTGAAAGAGACAATAACTTGTTCAGGGTCAGATGTCACCCTCAATTCTGAGATAGTAGGGACCCTAGGATCTGATTCCTTTGGAGCAAGGGTTGACTCCACCTCAGGGTGTCTGCAGGGTGTTAAGAGTAGGACTCAGTCCTGGCTGGTGGCACAGTGGATAAGGCGCCTGCCGGCCTGCAAACCCAAAGGTCGCTGGTTCGATTCCCCAGCCAAAGCACATAACCAGGTTTCAGGCCATGTCTCCAGCCAGGCCGGTAGCTGGAGGCAGGTGAAAGGCAACCATACATTGATGTCTCTCTCACTCTCTGCCTTTCTCCTTTCCCCTCTCTCTAAAAATAATTAATAAAATCTTTTTTTTTTCCAAGAAAAAAAAATGAGTAGGACTCATATGGACTCCCACCCCCTCCCTGAACCCCATACCTTTCCTTCTGCCCTGGCTCTGTGCCAGTCAACACTGCCTCTGGAGGGCGCATATTTGGGGACACGACACGATGTACAGAAAGCTCAGACCATTAGATAAGGCTAGCTGGAAAAAGGAGCAGGTAGGGGAAGGGAGGTAACGAGACTTGACTCTCTAAAACTCTTCCTCAGGCCCAGCCACCCACTCCCTTCCAGCCTGTCTTCATGCAGAGCCCTAGGCCATGGTGCCTTTGGAGGGGTCTATGAGGGTCTGGTTATTGGCCTTCCTGGGGACCCCAGCATCCTGTAGGTGGATATCAAGGTCAGAGGGAGTGGGACTTCTGGCTGGGGGTAGGAGAGCAGGGCTCCAAAGAGGGAGAACCAATTGCCGATGTTGGGGTCAACCCACCCTTCTAAAGTGTCCGGGCAGCTCAGGAGCTCTGTGCGCTTTTCCTCCCCAGACCCTGCTAGAACTCTGCTCTCCGCAGGAGTCGATTTCCTCATGGAGGCCCTCTCATCAGGTGCACCTGGAGCCAGGGGCCAGGTGGAAGTTGTGGGAGAGGCACCCAGAACTGCCTGCAGGAAGAGCCTCTCTTCACCCTGTGGCTGAGGAAGCAAATCTAGGGACAAAGCAGTCCCCTCCAGTTTTGTGGAGCCTAAAGCATTGTTTCTTTCTTTGGTGATGTGGGATGTATACCATGCCCAGCAAGTTCAGCCATCAAAATAATGGGTGCTGTGTAGGGCTCAGCCTCCGGGCTACCGTTCACCTAATTCAGCTGGAGTTGATGCCTGGAGAGGATGTGAACAGTTTCCTGAGGTGCAGCCAGCCACTCCTAGTAAGACCATTCTCCCTGCCCTCCAGGCCCCTCTAAAGACCCTGTCCATGTATGCCAAACCTGCATGGACTAATAATGTACTATCTTGCAACTCAGGGCCAGCTGTCACCTCTGGCCATGCAGGATCTACTCCAGCTGGCCCAGATATAGCCCAGGCTGGTGCTGCCTAGAGGAAAATCACTTTATCCACAAGTCAAAGTAATTCTGACTCAAGGAACCCCTAGCCCAACTCCCTTCCCAAGAGCCCTTTCACATAACCTTTATGAGAGTAGATCAGAGCTTGAGATTCTGAGTTCTGGCAGTGGTTTACCCCTAAACCCACCTCCCCAACTCTGCAGGGACATTGCTGCCAGAAACTGTTTGCTGAGCTGCACTTGGCCCAGCCTAGAGGCCAAGACTGGGTTCTTTGGAATGGCTAGAGTTATCTACAGGTGTGGGCCTGGGGAGGTGAGGAAGGCTGCTGCTTCGGAGGAGTTTCCCAGCAGCCTCCTATGATATCTGAGTAACTCATCACTCTCCTCCTTCCTCCTGTTCAGTCAGTTATTTCTGCAAAAGTGGGGGCAGGCTCTGCTGCAGGTCAGATAGATGCCCCTCCACCTCATCCCACAGAGGCCTTCCTGAAGGGCATCTTCACATCCAAGACAGACTCCTGGTGATACCACACTCACCCCCTCCCTGCCTTAGTCCACCTCATGTGACAGAAGGGGAGGCTGTGCCTAATGGGCTTCATTTGGTTCCCCCCATTCATGACCAGGTTTTTTTTTTTTTTTTTTTTTTTTGGAGTACTGCTCTAGGAGATCTTACTGGGCTACACGCCCTACCCTAGGCACGCCAACCAGGTGGTGGTGGACTTCATAGTCAGAAGGGGATGGATGGATCCTCCCAGGTGCATTCCAGGGCCTGTGTGAGAATGAAGTATTGCTCAGGGAGTGGGGATATTCACAACCATGGTTGAGCACAAACTCCTGCTTCTCCCCAGGTAGCATATCATGACCTAGTGTTGGCAGCACCAGTCTGAACTCTGCCCTACTTTTGCCAACATCTTTGAGCATCTTCAATACTGCACTCAAGTGTGCCCCATGACCTGCCTTGCGGGGGGTGGTCAGGAAGGAGGTCATGAAAGAACAGTTCAGTTGGTTGGACATCATTCTACAAAGCAAAAGGTCACTGGTTCCATTCTCAGTCAGGGCACATTGCCTGGGTTGTGGGTTTGGTTGCAGGTCTGGGCAACAATTGATGTTCCTCTCTCACAAAATCAATGTTTCTCTCCTCTCTTTCTTCCTCCCTTCCCCTCTCTTTAAAAATAAATAAAATCGTTAAAAGATAAGACAAACAAAAAAACACACAAATCACTGGTCCCCCTCACCATCACCCGCCACCTGACCATCCCACTACAGGATCCTGATATGCTGAATTCATCTCTGCCAATGGAACTAGTGCCACTCTGGAAGAGGAAGGAGATTCTGGACTGGGGAGCAGGTCTTTGGTGGGGGGGGGGGGGGGGCTAAGATCCCCACAGGCTCAGGAACTGGGTCTGGAGAGCTTGAAGAGCTGGGGAGAGAGCTTTCTTGGCCCTTGGTTGCCCTTTGGCCTTAAGTTCCCCAAATCCAGGTGACTAACCACAGAACCTTTGGAATCCTACCAAGCAGCCCTGAGTGCAAGGACACAAGCATTGATGTCAACAACGGTTCCTCCCTGCACGCCTCCCTAGGTTTGTAGGTGGCTTATTATTCCAGTAGCCTCTCCCCAGATACCCTGCCCCAGTTTTGCTGCATGCCTGGGCCTGTCCCAGGGCTGGCCTGCAGCTCTGGACTTCCCATTCTGGAAACCAAGGTCCCCTGGAGAAGAGCCTGGCCACTCCCAGATTTTGAACTTTGGGACCAGGACAGAGGCCAATGCCCACCACCCCCCGCCCCCCATCAGGTGTGGGTGGCAAATTCAAATTGCCTCCTGCAGGAAGCCTTTGCTGGATTGCCATTCCTCTGATCATCCTTCATCTGGGCAATCTGCAACCTTACAGATATGCCTCTAATAGAGTTCTTCTCATATCATCCAGTAATCTAAGTGGACATACGGGATGCCTGGGAATTGAGAAAGAGGGGATCAGAGGAGGGAGGAGATGAGGCCTGAGTTGCCAAAACTGGTGTCTTTGAGTTTTATTGGAAAGGAGGGTCCCTTGTAGTGTGGGAAGTTAGATCAATAGATCTAGTGCCTGCAAAATAAAATTCATTATTTGGCCTCTCTGAAGCAGCTCAGAACCTCCTCCAAAGAGCTGGGCTGAGGAAGAAGCCCACTGTCACAGTCTACACCCTCCTCCCCATAAATTAGTGTTATTGGCTCTGCGACCACTTGGGTTTGTACCGAGAACAGTCTTGGTGCATAGTGTGTCCCATAGTGTTTCGCACCTGGCCTTATAGGAACCTGTGAATTGCCCCAACCTCTGGGTTTCAGTCTTTCCCCGGCATGCATGGCGGGGACAAAGATACAGGTCCCGTAAGTCAGACCAGCTAGTCTGCGTGAGGTCAGGGGCCTAGCTTCATCTCTGGGTTAGGCTGGCCAAAATGCCAATGAGATTGTCCAGCCCCAGCAAATAACCATCCTCGCGGTTGCCCTCCTCCCAAGGCCTTCGATGGTCCAGGGTCTGGCCGTCAGGCATGGGTGTGGTCTTGCCAAAGTCGATGAGCCACACACCGGCGCGATGGCAGTGATCGTGCACGAAGAGCAGTGAGCTGCCGATCACCTGCAGAGCCGCACAAGGTCAGGCTACAGCCCTTTCCCTGAGACCCCCGCCCCAACACGCTTCCCAGGTAGCCCTCACGGAACACGGCCCAGACTCGACCCAACCGCTCTCACCTCATGTCTTCTAAAGAACTCAGAGACCTCCAGGGTGTCCCGGATCTGCTGCAGGCGGTTCAGATACCTCCTCTGGAGAGGGTAGGGTAGGAGAGGAGGACAAATGAACTAAACACCGCTTGAGCCTCTGCTAACCTTAGGGGAAACAAGGCATGCTTGCCTTGGTAAATACCGATGCAGGAAAACAGACCCTCACGTGGCGGGCGGAACAGAAGGGAAGGAACGTAAAACAATTACAATACAGCGTGCTAAAATGCTACGATGGGGGTCACATTAGCGAGGGTACCAAACAGGACACCTTGGGGCACCTCTCGATTTCAGGCTCCCCGATAATCCGGGGTTCTAGGACCTGGCACTCACCAGCACTTCTGCATCCCCTTGCACAAACTCCTCAAAGACTCGAATCACCTGCTCCCGGGTTCGCGTGGTCTTGAAGTCTGTGCTGCAGGATCCATCTGCTTTCTTAAGGAGGTGGGACAGAAAAGGTCAGGGGCCCCTTACCCGACAGAGGGGAGAGGGTCAGTTAGAGCAGAGGTACCTCCCTAGCCAGGTGCTGAGAGGCAGTCACCAAAGGGTGCTTATTCCAGGGTGGGGGCTGACTTGGAAGTTAGACACTGCGATGTAGGGCTGGGGTGGAGGAAGGGCGGGCTGTGCAAAGCCAAGCGAGGCTGGCCCACCTTTATACCCTCGATGCGGAAGCCAAGCGTGGTGCTGGAGCTGATCCCTTCTCGCCACTGCATGTAGCGTGGCTTGGTGACCGCACGCTGTGCGTGCTCCTCCTCAGTGGGAGCAGCAGGGTCCACAGCCAGCATCTTCTTGTACATGTCCTTCCGCAGCTTGGGCCGTTCTCGAGCTTTGGTCAGCTCCTCTTCCAGGTAAGTCCTACAGCGTGCGGGCAGAGGTGGAGCATGAGCGGACTCACGCCGGCTGGGTGGCGCACTGCTCCGGACCCCAGCAGGGTGGTTCCCACACGACCCGCAAGGCACGTACCTGATGCCCATCTTGCAGTCAAGTACACAAGGCCCGTCGAAGCCGTGGAGCAGGTCCTGCAACTGCAGGTAGCTCTCACCATCCCGCTCCACCACGCCGTGGAAGGCAGGCACGCAACCGCGCAGTGAGTCTGCCATCAGCCTTGCTAGGCAGTAACGTTCCTGCTCGGAGCTGCGCTTCAGGATCAGCCCGCTGGTGCCCGCCGCCTTGAAATTCCCTGCGGATAGGTACTAGTTAGCACTGCCTGGCCCCTCCCTCCTCGAGGTACCCACCCACCCCACCCGCACCTGCTCATGCTTACCCGTGTGCCCCGCCAGCTGCACCCAGGCGTAGCGCTTCTTGAAAGGGCTTATGACTGGGAGATTCACCATGGTCCGGATCTTCTGCCAGTGGCTTTTCTGAAAGCAACACAGTCCCGGGCTCCATGTCCAGCGTCTCGGCAAGGCGTAAGCCCTCCCTCCTTTGGAACAGAAACTCAGACCGCCCCGCCCTGCCCCACCGCCAGCAGCTAGGGCCTGATGATTCATGCATTTGCTCACTCAGGAAAGTTTACTGTGTGCCTGTGTGGTAGACACTGAGATGCACGAGGTGGTGACAGATATTCAGCTTCTCAAATGTGCCCGGGACTTAGCGTCAGGCTCCTCAAAAGCTGCGTGGGCAGATTACTGAACTGCTCTGTGGAAGTTTTCGAACTTCTGTAAGTGGGCGAGTGATGGTCACTCTTGTTAAAAATGCAGATTCTTGGGCTTACCACAGGGAAATTCTGAGTAGGTTTGGGGTAGGACCAACATTTTGCATGTCTAGTGATGCTTCAGAATATTTTGGACCCTGAGAAACAAGTCTCTTTGCATCACTTTCTTCATCTGTAAAATGGGGAAATAACTGCTTTCACTGGGTTGTGAGTAATAAATGAGGCTTGAACGTGTGACAGTCTCTCTTTCCCCAACCTTATTTCTCGGCATGAAGCAGAAGCTGGACAAACCTGGATTGTGGATTCATTCACATTGGGACCATAGATTCCTCTCATTTAGGGAGTCAGACAATCACAGAAGCCTTTACAAAGGCCCAGGGAAGGGAGGCCACCTTGGCAGAAGAATGGCTGGGGTTTCCCAAACTTGTCTGCTATCTTGGATGCCATATGACTCCTCACCAGTACTCTTCGTTCTAGTCTGGATCTAGAAACCTGAGCTTTGAAAGTGGGATACAGAGCTGAGGGCCTGTCATCTTAGACAAAACTGGGAGGGAAATGCAAATTTTAGTGTACCTTCTTCTAGCCTTCACCCAATCCTGAGAGCATCTCATACTCTGGACCGTTCCTCTTCCCACCCAAAACCCATCACTCCTACCCTACAGGTTTGTAGTGCACAGGTTTGCGCATCCAAACTGTGTGTTGGCTGCCTCCTCCCAGGGGTGCCTGCTTTTAGAGGAGTTACATGTTACACATGTGTGTCCCCGCAGGGCTGGAACCCAGGAATCCAGCCTTCCTGACCAGAGGGGGTTCTAAGAAGGAGAGGGAGAATTGCGGTAGTGGCTTAAGCGGGGTAAGGCTGCTGACCATCAAGCCCTTTCCTGTGTGGACGGAATGGGAGGTAGGGACAGAGCACTACATGAGGAGTCAGGAGGTGGTTCCAGTCCTGGCTCTTTCACTTTTTAGACGAGTGGGTCCAAGCAATAATTTCATCTGTGTAAGCCTGTTTCCTCTGGAAAGGCATAGCTGCTGCTATAATACAAGCTACCATTTACTGGCCGCCTACTGCATGCCAGGCACTTTTCAACCTCCACAAGACGAGCTATGGCATGCTGGGGTGTGATCACGTGTCTAATCTCCAGGGATCTAGGGGTGTAGTCAGAAGCAGCCCACTCTTTCAAAACTCCTTTTTTTACTCTTTAAATACATAAAAGGCTTGCATTATGCTGCATAGACCCAAGTTTTATTATAAAACTCTCCCACCTCCAAAACTTCAAATAAAATTCTGGGAAGAGGTATGTGCCATGTGTATTCAGCAGCAGCGCCCTATACCCTCTTCTCCCACTCTCAGTTTGAGAATGACGATAATGAAGCATGTAGACAGCAAGTGCATGAGGAGGTGGCATTATTGCCATTTTACACAAAGAAATTAAGGCTCAGGGGAGTTAGCATGCCCTCACTTCCTGCCTCCAGCCTCCCAGTCCCTGGTTTAAGCTATCTACCGGTCCAACCCCCTCCTTGTTCCGATTGCCCCAGCAGGTCCCAAAGTCCATGCTACCACCCTAACTCCCTTTAGGGGTAAAAGAGGACCCCCAAACATGAGGAAGAGCTCTGTACTAGGTGAAACAATATACAGCCACAAAGTAGTATGTTTTGATCTCTAGGAAACACTGAGATCTGCCTGGTGCCCTGCCTTCATCCAAAGGAAGGGGTTTAGTGGTGGGGCTTCAGGCAGCTTTAGGGCCTACTGGGACCAGGATGGAGTTAACAGAGGGTACATCTATTTCGGTAGCCACCTCAGTGGAGGAGAGAATCAGCTTTGGGTCAAGTGAAATGAGAGAATAGCATCATCCTTTCTTCTGGGAGTAGTGAGTAGGGATGGAAGGTAGAAAGACGATCTGGGAGAAGAGGACTTAGCACTGGCAGTCCCGGACTACTACCACTTGACTGATGTGTGATAACATAGCATCAACTTGCTTCCAAGAATGGTGTAAAAGGGGCTCATCACCATCCTCTGCACCCCAATTTTGAGAGGATCATGTCAGCTGAGAGCAGCATAGACTAAGTCTGGTTCCAGCCATGCAGGCTACAAAGGGCTTTCATAACCATTGTGTCATCTGAGCCGTCCCAGCCACCTCCTAAGGTTGGTATGGCAGAGATTTAGCAGCCCTGACAGTAATGGATATGGTCAGACATGGAAAGAGTTGATGCAAGTGTCACAGAACTCGCTGCTATCTTCCATCTTCGGGAGCTACCTCCTTCAGAGGACATAATGTACATGAAGAGGCATATCTCCACAAGGGTTTCTAGAGAAACATTCTTTGGTGGGAGGGTAATGGCTTGGGCACATGAACAACATCAGGAAAGATATTTTTAAGCAGGTAAGGCTTTTATTGTATGGCTCTTGGAGAGCAAACTTATTGTGTTACAAAGGGGGATCAGCCTCAAAAGAGGGGCCAAAGCCCCACTCTCTGGCCTAGGCTACTCCCCATAGAGGTCTGGGAAACCAATTCACAGCCAGAGGCTACCAGAGCATCTTGGGGCAAAAAGCCCAAGAGAACTGAGTTGTGTGTCTTTAATGAAGTCACAGCAGGACTCTCTGATAATTCCTTACCCCTAGGGCTGAACAAGAAACATCTCTCTCCGGCTAGGGCTTGGCTAGACACTAGCCTCTGACCTTCCTTTATCTAAGCTCCATTTGAAGTCCTGAAGACTCCTGCTTCTTCTGTGCTACCAGATGCTCCGTGTATCTTCTGCCAGAATGGACCATTTACCCTGCCTTTGGTACTCATCCGCATACCTCCTGGCTCCCACTCCCTATCCAATCACTGGCGGAAGCTCTCTATCAGCCCCACCCTCTCCCCATGTTCCCATTGCCCTATCAAACTAGCACTCCCTGTGGTGGTGGTGGTGGTGGTGATGGTGGTGGTGGTGGTGGTAAAAAGCAATCAGTTTAAATTTATAAAATCATTTGCACTAAGGTATAAGTGACCCACGACTTCACCCTCCCAGGGGCACTTACTTTTTAAAAAGGAAGCCAGTTAACCTAAATTCTGCTCTATAATTAGTGAAAAGTGAAGTGTGGGAGTTCTGGGTCCAGGACAGGATGGCATCCAGGTCTCCTTACCTATCCTGGAGCACTGAGGAAAGAGAACCAAATGAACAGGAGCCAAACACCCTCTCTTCTCCTACAGCAATACCCCAACATTGCTTTAAGAGGCAGGCAAAGCCTAAGAATACGATCAGCCCTAGCTGGTGTGGCTCAGTGGATCCAGCGCCAGCCTGCAAACAGGAAGGTCCCGAGTTGGATTCCCGGTCACGGCACAAGCTTGAGCTGCGGACCAGGTCCCCAGTTGGGGGCGTGCGAGAGCGAGAGGCCACCGATCAAAGGCTCTCTCACACATTGCTGTTTCTTTCTCCTTCTTTCTCCCTCCCTTCCCCTCTCTCTAAAAGTATAAAAATAAAATATATTTTTTTTTAATTACAAAACAAAACAAAAACAGGCCAGCTGCCCTTGGGGAAAGCCCTTCCCCCTGCCACTTCCACCAGTTTGGGTTTCCCTGCCTATGACTTTTCCCTGTCCCAAGGAAAGGCCCAGGGAGGGAGGCAGGCTGTCCAGCCCCAACTACCCAGGGGGGAGCCCACCTCCAGGCTCCCGGCAGGCTGTTCAAGGCTCCTAGGAGAAGGGGAAGGACGTATGTGCCAGTCAGAGGCAAGGCAGAGCCTTCCCAGGTGTCCTTCTGCTTTTGGCTATTCCGTTATCTGCCCAGGTCCGAGTGTAAGGGCCTGAAGCCCGGTGAGCTCCGGAGCGTTGCGGCAGGCAGTACCCTTCTCCCAGGGGCATCCCTAACGGTCGGCTAGCCCCTGGGCTCTGCTTCCTGCGGGGGAAGCCCTAAAGGCAGCCTGGGCGGGATCTCTGTGCCGCTCCCAGACCGGCCGAGAAGCAAAGTCCGCGCCAGGCCCTTCCAAGAGGACGCAGGTGGCCTCTGTCAACAGCTCCAGGCTTATCTGCAGCCGCCGTGGCTGTTTGCCTTCGGGGAGGCCCCGGCGGGCCGGGGGGTTGGGAAGGCCTGAAAGGCGCAGCCTTGGAGCTGGAAGGGCCTTCTGGAGCTGGAAGGGCCAGCTCCTGGCGGTGCGGAGGACGGCGAGGCCCAGGGTGGGAGAGGGGGACCGAAGACACTCAGTGCACAGCTACAACTGGTCTCTGGCGTGTTGACCCCAGCCCGGCTGCCCGCGCTGCACACAGGCTGGGGCCACGGGGCCTCCTCCGCCCAAGGGCTTGGGAGGGAAGCGGGGTGGTGGGGAGGAGTCTGCCCTCGTGGCGCCCTTCCTCCTGCGCCGCCTCTCAGCTGTCAGAGATTTGAGAGGGGGAGCGGTGGACCCAGAACTACTGCTCCGGATTTTCCGAGGAGGCAGGGAGGGAGGAGTCCTCTCACTGCCCCACATTCCACTTCCTTGAAACCCCTAGGCGGCACCCGCCTCGCTACCTGGGCCAGGGTTGCACTGGGAACGACGCAGGGTTAGGGGCCTCGATGCTCCGCGGAGAGGAGAGAGGGACTCCCGCACCCTAACACCTGGTGGCGGGGTGTGCTCCTATTCTATGAGACGTTTTTCCTTTTCCCTCTTGTGTCACAAACCATGTTGCCTCGGGGTAATGAAAGTCGAGTCTCAGGGGGTGACCGAGACGGACCCACTACAAGTGGTTCCAGGGTCTGCGCCGCCGCGTCCGACCGGAGCGAGCGGCGCCGCCGCGTTCCGCAGGCAAGGGCGGCGCCCCAGGGCTCTCCCCCCGGCTCCCGGGCAACCCCGGCGCGCGTCCGCGGTTCTCACCGCCCTTCTGGGAAAGCCAGGAGCCACAGAGCCTGCGGGGCGTCCTTTGCCGCTCCCTCAGCTCTAGGGACACTTGCATAAGGTGGATCTAGAGCAACTCCTTCCTGCTGGTCAGGAGGAGTTGGAGTATGTGGCCCTCGTCTAAACAAGGGGCAGACGGCTCTCCCGAGCGCGGCACAGCCCTAAGGGGCAGGCGCCGGTAACAACTTCTGGGGACCCTGGCCTGGATTATTCGAGGGTCAAATCAGTCCTCCGACCCGAGAGGAGGCGTAGATTAATTAATAGGCTGATCACGCACTTTCTGCCGCAGTTTACCCTCCCCGGGCCACAGCTAGGAGCAGTAAACCAGGGAGGGCAGCGGTCCCCTCCCAGCCAGAGCTCCCAGCCCCGCGGCCCTCCCTTCCCCACGTCCACGCCTCGTTCGGGCGCCCGGAGCAGACGGCGGCGGTTCCGGAGCCGAGACTGGAGCTCCTCTCCACTCCCACTCAGGAGAGGGAAACCGTGGCAACGGTGGGGTGGGGGTGGGGCTGTGGAGCGGGAGAGGGGGCGGCAGGACGGGGAGATTCGTTTGTCCCTCTATCCCCGAGAGTTCACGGGGCAATGCCAACCCCTCCGACCCCTCAAGCCCCACCTCGCAGCCGCAGGTCACGATCCCCGACTCCCCACCCCACCTGGTCCCTGTGACTGGCCGCACGCTCCTCCTCGCCTTCCGAGAAGCCCCTGGGCCCGGGTCGCGACCCTCCTGTGGAACCTGGGTGAACATTGCCAAGGCAAGAGATCCGCACGCTTGGCGGCTCCCTCGGACCCCTAACCCCCCTGGGCGGTGAGAATCCCGACCCTCGAAGAAGGAACTTAGGGCAGAAGTCGGACCTGAAGAGCTAGGAGCCGGGTGCCCAGAGCGCAGCCCCCGCGCCCGGGGCTGGCTCCGCCCTCGCAGCCCATACCTGGCCCACGTCCTCGCTGGCTTCCAGCTGCACGTTGCCTCGGCTTCGGCTCTCGCTGTCGCTCAGCAGATCGTCCTCTGAGTCCTCGGGCAGCGACGAAGAGCCCGTGGAGGAGAGCGACGAGGTAGAGAGGCGGCGCGGCTGCTGCAGGTGCGCCGAGCCCGCGGCCGGGAGCCAGCCACCCTCTGGCTCCGGGGGCCCGGGGCTGGCTGGGGGCACGTCCGGCTCCTCGGCTGTCACAGTCAGCTGAGGGATCACCGGGGCTGGGGAAGCCCGTGGGAGCCCGTTGGGGACCTGTCCCCCACGCCGCTTGGCCCCACGGGCCCGGGGCTCCCCGGCGGCGGCGGCGGCGGCGACCGCGGCGCAGCGCGCCTCGAAGAGCAGGCGCAGCTCCCCGACACTACGGCGCGGGGCCCGCTCCAGCCCCGGGCTGCAGTGTCCCGCGCCTCCCGGCCGCGCCATGCCAGTCGGACCCCCGGGCAGGGTCATTTCCCAGCACAGGAGCGCGGCGGAGCCCACCAGCCCGCGAAGCGTTGGGGACTGGAGGCGCTCGGCGCCCGGGGCTTGAGCCTGCCCCGAGGCGGAGCCTGCGCCGCAGCCGCCGGGAGCCCCGCCTCGGCCGCGCCCCCCGCCCACTTCTTTCACTTTCAGAGAAAGCGCGGGCCTCCCAGGGCCCATGCGGGGTGGGGAAGGCTCCCTGTTGCTGTTCCTGGTGTGCAAAGCCCAGAAGTCTTGGACAAAAAAAAGAAAAAGGGCCTGGCTCTCGCAGCCTCTCTGTGCCCATCCATCCTCGAGGAGACGGGGTGGGGTGGGGGGGCTGCACCCCCGGGTCCTACCGCCTTCCCAGACTTTGAGCTGAGGAGGATTCCAACCTGCGGCTCCTAGGCCCCTGACCCTGATGGGGAGAAGCTAGTCCTTCTTTCGATCTCCCACCCAGTCCCTGGGGCTCCTTTCCGCGTTCCATCCATCTTGGTCTCTGGGGCTTCTCTTTGCCCGGTGCCCCTTCAGCACAAAGTTCAAGGCCATTGACTTTTTAAAAAAGCATTACCCTAGGGCGTTGAACCAAGTGGGGACACTGTCGCGGGAACAGCTGAGCCCTCTCCCCTTAAACACCCCAATTCCACGAGGTTAGAGAACAAGGTCAGGGGCCAGGACCTGAATATCTCCACGTTTCCGGGCGGAGTCCTGGGCCACTTACCTGACTAATGGCTGATGGGGGCTGAGCCCCTCTTTCCCCTTCCATTTTGTCTTTTGGGGCTTGGAATCTGCTGTGTGGCTGTGAGCAAGTCACTTTATCCCCTTGAACTCCTGATTCTCCTCCGCAAGGTTGTTGTTTTGCACCTCTCGGGATTGCTGTGAGAATAAAACAAAATGAAAGATGCAATCTCTAAAATGTTAGAAGAGTTTTAGCATGGGTGGTGTAAATAGCCAATCTCAGGTTCACCACACTCTCAATATGATTAGGAAAATCTAACCCGACCCACAGAGTTGGGCTGTGAAACAGGAAGAGTGCTGATGCTGGTGAAGTATTCCATACAGCGCTTATCAGTGGCATCCTTGTGGTGGGACTTTGGCCACTTCACATGGGAATGGTCAGCTGAACTGCATAGCTACTTTGAGTAGAATTCAATATTTCTCAGTATTTCCCATCTTCCCTTCAATGCCACAAGTGAGGATCCCTTATCAGGTGGCTGGTAGCTAGGGATTGTTGAGGGCCCTGTGGGGAGAATGTCCCGGCAGGGTTGCCTCTGATGCTGATAGCCTAAAGAGGAAGCTCTTCTTTCCTTATTTCCCTTTTGCCAGGATTCAAGCAGGGCCCTGGAGGAGAGAAAAGGAGGATTCAGAGAGAGAACTGAAACCTTCAGCAAAGAATAAAGGAGATGATCCTGGGAGGATTGAAGAAAGAGTGGGAGGGGAAAGAAGGAGGAGACATTGAGGAAATGGAGCAAGAGAAAGAAGGAAATACAGGGGTTTGAACATAGAGTCTGATGTGGAGAACCTGGGAAATCACATGGCTACCCCTTCTGAGGCACAGAGGTTGAAAAGAGCTTAGGTGTCTGTGAGAGGCCCAGAAACACCCAGGTCTCCTGCACTCACTTCTCTCCCTCCTTTGGTGCTACCCTGATCTGTGATAGGAGCTGAACAGTACCGCCCTCAGAAAGAGACTGCGGACAAACCTGCATGGGGCAACTCAGAAAGGACCTAACCGGTGTGCCAGAATGGGCCACCTGTTGCCTTGGGGAGACTTGACGTCCTCTCCAGAGCCAGCAGAGCCTCTATGGGTATAGGTGTGCATGTGCGTGCGTGTGTACGTGTGTCTGTGTGTGTCTGTGTTGTGTGTGTGTTGTGTGGGAGGGGCAGAGGAGGGTGGGTGGCAGGAAATGTTCCTTTAGATCAGGCAATAAAGGGTCTCATTCTAGTCAACAACTCCCAGACATGCTCTTTAGGGCTTGGTATCCTTCAAGGGACTTTCTAACTCCAAGATTCCAATATTCTGTGACAATACCTGTGATTCATTCAATCACTCACGGGGCAAACAAACTTCCACTGAGCAGTTGTTATGGACCAGGTACTGCACTAGGTAAAAGGAATACAGGAATGGGTAGCTCCTATGAGGGCTCTCTCCTTTTGGTAATGGTGATATATAATTTTACATTGTCTTCTGAAGGAAGAAAAGCAAGAAGGACCCATCCAGAAAATAAGCCCCGAGATGCCAAATGGCTTCATTTACTGTTGCCAAGGGACTGTCAGTGAGATCTTGGTCTTTCAGCTGCATCCTGCAAACAGAGGTCAATCAGATGCCCTTCTCTACCAAGAGAATACTAGAGAGGATGCTGGAGGGCTGGCCAGGGCCAGGGCCCCATGGAAACTTGAGAATGGGGAAGAATTGGAGGTCTTCCTCTTGAGGAAAGGGAGTTAATGGCTGTCTTCAACTCCCCACTATGCCACCCATCTTGGGCTGCATAATTGATACACTTCATGGGAATATTCCAGAATTAGGTGGGAGCATAGTTTAGCAGGGCTAGAGATCTAGCCACTTTCACTAACCCTCCACCGTGTGAATTACTTTTATCTAAGATGAACATGTGTCACCACGCCTGTGTATGCACAATAAGACAATTTCTCTCCTGAAATATTCATAAACAAGGTTTCCCATCCTTTCCAGGAGCCTGTGTTCCAGTGGTCTCCTCCCTCCTGTCTCTCTTCAGATCTCAGAACTGGCAGGATCTCTCCTGATGGCCAAATGGAGGGAGCATCTGGGGCCAGGGATTTGGCCAATGGTGTCTTGGTCAAGGCAACTAACTGCAGTCATCTCTGTCTCTCATGCTCCACTCTTGTATCCGCGGGGGTGGGCGGAGTCCCTAATTCCATTTGTGATGTTTCCACCTTCTAGCGTGACTTCCACCCCTGGTGGGAAGTGACTGAGTCCACAGAGCCATTAGTGTCACTGAAAAGCAGAGAGGCCTTTGTTACCAACGCTGGAATGCCACCCATGTAGCAATCCAGGTCTACGCCAGAGACGGGAGTGGAGCGCGCACACGTACAGGCAGCAGGTTGTTAGACCCCCAAGGGGTCGAACAGAGGCTGAGGCTGTTGGCTCCTGATCCTGTCCGGGCTGTGGCACATCAGCCCGGGTAGCCCGCCGCTTCCATAGACAGCAGCCGAGTTTCTCACGGCCTTAGGTCAAACTTAAGGACAGGAAGCCTGGCCTTCTACTGCGAGTGGTGTCAGGGACACCGGGTCTCATTGTCAAGTGAACTGCTGTCCAGGGGCAAGATAGGATGGAAGAGGTACAGCAGATTGCTTCAGAACGCGATGCCTGCTGCTGGTGGTCCACTTGCATTCCCTCAACCCCTCTCCCCTCCACCATGTTTGTTTGGCGTTAACAAAGTGCCAGGCAGCTCTGGGTGCTGGGGCTTACTGAGATTCATGAGGCAATACAAGTAGCTTCCAGGCTTGGGGGAGACTCAGTGAGAGTACACCCTGGAGAGCACCGCTAGGGAAAACTAGCGGGAGGTGCTTTCAACCCCAGCGGAAGGGGGAGATCAGGGAAGGCTTTCCTGAGGAGGTGACCTTTTGAATGAGTGCTTTAGAGTTCTTCAGGTACAGGTTGGGGGGCAGGTCTCCAGTCAGGTCTGTAGCTGAAGACAGGTGAAAGCCAACCATACATAGATGTTTCTCTCCCTCTCTGCCTCTACCTTCCTCTCTGGAAATAACAAATAAAATCTTGGAAAATAAAATAAAATAAAAAAAGACTTCTTCAGGGAAAATCAATGGAGATAGATCAATGCATTCCAGGTGGGGTGAATGTTTGTGCCGAAAGATGTGGTCTGCACCTGCGATTAGCAAACCAGGGTCAGACAACTAAGAGAACAAATTTTTAAGAATTTGTTATCGGAGAAGTTAAGATCTTGTTTCACAGCAATTGTCATCAGTTTTGACTCAAGTAAACTCATAAAAATTAAAAAACAAGAATCTGGTATTTAAAAGAAGTGATTTAAGTAGTCATCGTGGGAAGGATTGTAACTTTGTTGGACTTCTCTACACTTATTTCCTGGTTTTGTGTCCTTTTTGTTTTAATTACTCTTGGCGTTGGGGAGGAGGTTGGACCTCACCCAATCTTTCTGAGCCTGCTGGGGTGGTGGCAGGCTGAAGGTGAGCGTGGAATAACTTTAAGACCCGCCATACCATCTGGCCATCTGTAAAGAGGGTGTGTGTGTGTGTGTTGCGGGCTGCAGGGCAGCTCTGCTTCTCTGGACTGCTTCCCTAGGCCAGCCAAGCGCCCACCGCCCACCAGTTGGAACCTCAACCTGAAGGAGTTTTTCTTTTCTTTTTTTTTTTTCAGATTAAAAAATATATATATTTTTAGAGAGAAGGGAAGGGAAGAAAGAGGGAAACATCGATTGGTTGCCTCTTGTGCATCCCCAAACGGGGACTTGTCACACAACCCAGGAATGTGCCCTGACTGGGAATTGAACCAGTGATCTTTCAGTTCACAGGCCAGTGCTCAGTCCACTAAGCCACACCAGCCAAGGCCTAAAGGAGTTTCTTACCTCCTTTTCCCCCACCAGCATGGGAACTGCCAGCAGTCCTAGGGCCTTGCCCTCCATGCTCCAACCTCAGGTCTTTCCTCTGCCCAACACCCATGCTGGGGTTGTTCAGTGACTTCAGTCCTCTTCCTTGCTCCGCAATTTCCCCCATCTATATAGAGGCCTGCACACTCTCCTCAATCTCACTAACAGTATTTATTACCGAACCCCCATTGGGGAAAGGAACATTCAATTTTTAACACAATCCTGGAAGATCTTATATTAAAGAAACACTTGGGGCCCTAGAGGAATTAAAGGTAGTAAGTGGCAGAACTGTGATATGAACGCTACATTCATGTGCCTTATGGCTCCTGGCTCTCCCCTGGCTGAAAGCCCCAGATGTGCCTTGGCAGTGGCTAAGCCCCTCTACAGGACCAAGAAACTTGACCTCCAGGTTCTGCTCGGCCAGCACTGGGGCTGACCTGGGGGATTTTAGAGAAGGCAGGTTGCCACTGGCAATGTCACTCATGCAGACTCCTAGCTGGGTGTCAGTGGCTTCCCTGCCCTGGAGAGTTGCTGGACACTGCCACTCAGGATTACCCAAGGAAAGCCAATGCTGGCCCCAAACTCCAGATGAAGTTGGCCAACCCCGTACCCCAGTCCCCTCTACATTCCTCCCTTTGTTCTGCACTGCTCAGCTCCCTTTCAGTCCCTCCTCTTCCCCAAGCAGAGCTAGGCAGCATGGCGCTGGTCCACATCATCAGAAGGGAGCTGTCCTCTGTTCAAATCCGCGCTTTCTAGGGCCCAGGGAGCACACTCTTCCCAACAGTCAAGTACAGGAGTGATTGGGAGTTGAGGAAACTTCATTGAGTGCAGTTCCTGGGTGCACCCCAGTACCCAGCTCTCCCCACACTAGAGGCAACTCCCACTCTTCCATCCCTAAAGGGGTGACCTTGCTTCCCAGCTGCAACAAGATCAGAAAGGCCCCAGACAGCCTCAGGCAGTGGGTGTGTTGAGCCCTAGCAGATCTCCCAGGCTTGGGGGCATGCCAGAGACTCCTCAGGTTCCTCCTTCCCAGGAAAACTTGATAGCAAATTGCTCCTAAGCCAACTGAAAGCTTCAAGGACCAGGTGCTCACTCAGATTAGGCAGTGTACTGGGGCCTACCTGCATAGTTATTACAGTTTAACAGTATCTTCCAAGGTAAGAACTAAATGAGGCCAAGTGGAGGTGGCCCTGGCTCTACACAACTGCCATTCCAGAGAAACTTCTGGGGAATCTGGCTGCTTGAAGAGCTGAAAACATTCTTTTTTTTTTTTTTTTGGGGGGGGGGCACATAGTGCTAAGAGAAAGGAGAAAGAAAGCAAAAGAAAGGCTCTCTTGGATCGTCAAACATGACTTTGGGAGTTGCACTCAGGATGCAACCCTTGGACTAAATCCAATCTTCTTGTTAAAAACAGGGCATAAAATTTATTTACAAGTATCTGTACAGTTTGAGTGACAGGTCAGGATTTCACAACAGAAACAAAGAAAATAAAAGCATTCTTTTTCAAGGGAAGCTGCAGGCGCACTTTCCTTGCACCTGTCAGAAGCAAGACAGATGAACAGACCTATACACCATGAGCTAGGCATGCGGACACTGGCCTTTTTACTTCTTGGAAGGAAGTGAAAATGTATAAAACAGCCTTAGGTACTGCACCCCTCAACATTGAAACCACATTGTGGTGGGCGGTGATATATGGAGTAAGGGGATCTCTGCGGAGGTTTCCCAGCACAAGAAATATGGTGAATCACCAAAAAGCCCAGCTGATTCTATAATTTCATGTCTTAGGTCTTGTCAAGCTCTCAGTTCAGAGGTGCTGCCTCAGTTGAGACTGGAGCCAAGTCCTCAATCTTGATTCCAATTACCAAGGTTACTCAGGTGATGAGTTAACTTTCGGTCTTCTTTGGTTGGCTTTTCTCCCTGCTATTTTGGCGTTTCAGAACAAAAGTTTCAGCAGCTGCGTGTAGGGAGGTAATGGTGAAGTGGCTACAGTGTGATGCAGTTTTAATAAAAATTTTTATTACACAGCCATAACGTAATCGACACTTCTCCAAATCCAAATGATATTAAATACAGATCTACATGGTGAATCAGAATGACTCAAGCAAATTATATGGATTCTATAATTTCATGTCTTTTAAAACCAGAAAAAGGAAAAAAAAATTAAAAACCCAAGTTTGTCATGATAGGAAAGATCCCAGCAGCCTACGGGACTCTGTCAGAGTCCAGGCAATGTTTAACAGTCTGTGATTCCACATGTACATAATAGTCTATAAAGGGTTCTGGTCAATGGACTATTCAAGTATGTATGATTTAATGAGTCCATCACCACTCCTCTATCCAAATGAACTGTCACAGCTACCACATAGCTGTGTTACAGCCATAGTTATCAATTTTACAGTCACAATACTTTTTAAAAACGATCCATTGCTGTTTTTTTTTTTTTAAATAAAAAAGTGTAAACTAAGTTAAAGCAACGCTGAGGCTCTACTACCAGAAGAGTTAGCAAGTGCATTTTTACGTTTAACATGACATAACTCCATGATTTCCCATCGCCCCACCTCCTGACAGAAAAGTATGGGAGAAGTACAAAGCAGAGCTTCTAGATTCCTCTCCCTCTTGTGGAAATCAGCAGCTCTCAGCTGTTTCTTTAGCTCAGTTCTTGGTATATATAGTCAGCTGTACTTTGTTCTGAAAAGATTTGTTAAATGCCACTTTTATTTACACTTGGAGCTTTACACCTGAGAATGATTATCAAGCAGTCAGCTTATCTCATTTCAAACATTTCATAAAGACATACACACTTCTTTGCTGGCTTCACCTTAGTTGCACAACAATATATATGCTTACCATATATATGTATACACACACACACCCTACTGCACATGCTTGTAACATCTGCAACCTAAATCTCTATGTGTTCGTTCTTTCCACATCATGTTGAATACTTCCCCTTAAGAACAAAATATGATTCTTACTGAGACAGCAAAACAGAACCACTGGAAAGAGATAAGTACATGGGGTAGGAAAATGATTCACTCTACGTTCAGCCAAGAAGCTGTGGTGCTGTACCCACGGGATAAGCGAGACACCTGCACTGCCCTCCCTGATACATGGCTGTGGGCTTCCCTCTCACCTGCCAGGTCACAGGCCAAACTGGGGAGTTTTCTCCAAGGTGGGGAGTTGATGAGGAAGAGGGGGTAGGGAAAAGGAAGTTACACAGCTACAGCAGTCAGGCCTGTTTAGTAAGAAGAATCACATTTAATGAGTTTCTTTCTTGCAGTTTCAGATGCTCAAGTACAGCTGAAAAAATCTGAAACAGCTATAGACCCATGACAGACTGATACAAAGAGTACTGCATTTAAAAAAAATGATAAAAAACCCACACGCTTACTTACAGACACACACACATCACTCACTCACTCTCTCTCTCAAATAGACCCCCCTCCCTCCCCACAAATGTACACTTTTTGGAAACTAAATTGGTTTTGAAAAGAGATGGGAAGAAGAGAAAGATGAAGAGAGAGGAAGGAGTACTGCAGGTGCTCAGAACCCACTCCCGCCACAGGGGCCAGGTGCCAAATGTTCAATGTTTAGGTCCACGGCAGTCCAGGGAGGGACTACCCAGTGCTGCTGCTATCACCACCAGGGGCTCCAGCAAGAATCCCAGCTCCACCATAATACTGAATGCGTGCAGAGTGGCCAAAGAACTGTGCCAGTTAAAAAAAAAAAAAAAAAAAAAAAAAAAAAAAAAAAAAAAAAAAAAAAAAAAAAAAAAAAAAAAAAAAAAAAAAAAAAAAAAAAAAAAAAAAAAAAAAAAAAAAAAAAAAAAAAAAAAAAAAAATAAAAAACGGCAAACACAAATCTAAAGACATGGATAAAGCCCAAGAGAGCCCAGGTCCATACTGCATGAGAGGCCTGGGAGGGAAGGGGGTTGATGGGAGATGGTGCAGACAAGGGAGGTCTATACAGTAAATGGTTTATATTACAGATGACTGGCAGTTTAGAGTCTCTTCCCAGTTTCTTCTGCTGCTCCAGCCCAAAGAGGGCAAATCAATGGAAAAGAGGAAGGTGGGACACAGATGGGGCATGCAGGGTCAGAAGCAGCAGGCTGGGTATGCTCAGATAAGCCCCCGTCGTTTTTTGTAGTCTTCCAAGTTCAGAGATCTCTTTGGAGCTCCATCCTTGGCTGGTGGAGCCTTGGAGGTGATGGCCAAAGCCTTTGACTCTATGGGAGAGAAGAGCAAATTGACAGCTGAGGAACCTATACAGTCCTTTTTGCCTTGTTCTTCACTCCTTCAGGTGGCTTCCTGTCCCTATTCCTTCTCAAAACATATCAACAGCTCTGTAAATACTGATGAGCAGAAACACCCATTTCTTCCCTAAAACAGGCTTCTGTGCAGGCTGAGAGGACCATGGAGCTATCTGATTTTTGACCATTACCATTCCCCACCCTCACCTACCTGAGCTGGGAACTTGTAAATCAATCTTCACATCGAAATCATGTACTTTGAACAAGTCTTCTGAGAGGTCACTGGCTGACTTAGAATTCAAATCTTTATCCTTTCCCTGACCCTGCAATGTGAAGAAAAAAACTAATTATAAAAACATAAATGTAAGTGGACTTAAAGCAGCAGCAGCAGCCACTAATGGTAAAAGCTCTTAAGTTCATTGGATTTTCCTACTAAGGCTCTTTTCTGATTCCTTTTCTCAGAGGACAGGAAGCCACAGATAAAGAAGTTTCTTTTCTGAAGCCTCAAAGCAAAGAGGAGAGGGCAGGCCTCATGTCTGTGGTGTGAGGGTAGACAGGATAGGCTTAAAGCAAGCAAACCTTCTGACCTAAGATTTCAGGGTTCCTGGAACAGTTGGGGACCTAATTTAGGCAGAAAAGTACTTCTGAATGGGCAGTTCCTCTCAATTTAACATTTTAGTTTCAAAAAGCTTTCATTTTTAAAAATTTTATTTTATTATTTTTTAGAGAGAGGGGAAGACAGAGAGGGAGAGAGACATAAATGTATGGTTGCCTTTCACCTGCCTCCAGCCCTGGACCTGGCTGGAGACCTGGCTTGCAACCTGGTTATGTGCCCTGGCTGGGGAATCGAACCAGCGACCTTTGGGTTTGTAGGCCAGAGCCTTGCTTTCACTTTTATAACTGATCCCTACATGTCCTCTGCTCCTCCTAATTATCCTGTGAAGTAGGTAGGGTAGAGTATTATACTCATTTTACATAAGAGAAACTGGATCAGAGAACTACGTGTCAGTTGCCCAGTGCCACAGTAAAGGTCTTAGTTAAGTAGTGGTGTTGGGTTTAGAATTTAGGTCATTTGACCAAACTTCAAGGTCTGTTTACCACATTTGCACATAACTGGGATGGAGAAAGGATGACCAGAGGGACTAGAAGTTCCTCTAGGTGGCAAAATCAAGCCCAGACTAGTTGAGGTGCTTACTCTGGTGTCCAGGTCAGCAGTCTGGCTCTGCATGCCATAGGGCAGGGCAGTGGAACACTTACCTTGCTCATTTCCTTTGGAGCATCTGGTAATACTCCAGAACCGTATTTTGCATTCAGCTGGGCCAAGATGGCAGCTTGAACAGCTGGGTCTCTGGACTGAAAGAGAAAATAAGTTATTTTAGAGATTATTCAATACTCAGCACAGTCCTACTGTGAATCTTTCCCACCTACCACCACTAACATCACAAGCACCACAGTGGCCCCATCAGCAGCTCAGTGGGGTTTTCTTCAAGGCAGCAAAAAGAGGCAATTAAAAGCACTGAGCCAAGCCCAGCATAGCCAGATCTAGACAGGTGACCCAGCCTACACAGTTCTTTCCTTTGTAAATGTAAGATTTATCATCTTGACCATTTTAATTTTAATTTTTTATTTATTTTTAGAGAGGGGGAGAAACGGAGAAAAACATTGATTGGTTGCCTCTTGCACACCCTAAACTGGGGACCTGGCCCGCAACCCAGGCCTGTGCTCTGACTGGAACAGAACCGGCAACCTTTTGGTCTGTAGGCCTGCACTCAATCCACTGAGCCACACCAGCCAGGGCTCAGCCTACACATTTCTAATGTCTGTGGCACAGGGGGTTTAGTCCATAGGTTTCTATAAATCCATGCCAGGTTCTTACCACCTAGATGTCCTACAGCAAGATAAAAAAGGAAGTATCCAGACCCAAGAGTTTGAGGCAAGTAAATCCCACTAAGGAAACATTATTTTTAACTTCTTTATTAATCTCCTAATGGAATTCACTTCATGTCCCAGAATCTAGGTCCTGACTACAACGTCCTCCTTAGGCACTCACATTAGAAACAATGGTAGGTTTACACTGCCGCCTGGTAAAGGGATCCATCTGTTGGTTTTTCATGTTATGACTTTCAGCCTGAAACAGAGAGCATGCATTATAGAACTGTATCTCCTTCCCTCCTCCTTTCATCATAAGCTTACATATAAATAACAGTCTTTGTAAGGTCCTGAAAAAAGTCACAGCTGTCTATCATTCTTTTCCCTTTAAGAGCACCAGAGTAGATACAGGGGCGACCCCCTAAGGGACAAAATGAGAAATGGATAAAAACAAATACCTGCGGGGTGGAATTTAGGGATGGGAGGAGACTGCTGCTATCATTATAAATTAATAAATGATATGGGTCTATGCGTATATACAGAGAGAGTACGTGTATGTTCGGTGAACATGTTATTTTCAATAATTAAAATAAATAACCTCAAGCAATATGTAGAGAGGATTTTATATCATTTTATTAAAATTATTTTCAGCGATCCAGGTAAAGATATCTTACTTACCACAAGAGCCTTTTCAGATTCCACAATGTTCCATTCTCTGTTCCGCTGATTGATGTAACTAGGGGGTGAATAAGGAAAATGAGTCCGTGGGCTTAAAAGGAGGGAGGGAACTACTGAAGCCTGACCTCAGAGATATGTAAAGCCAGTGTAGCACAGAACGTACAAGGCCTCAGGTTTGCCTAATTGTGGCAAGGTCTGTGGGCCAAGGATAGGAGTCCAATGAAAACACTCTGTAACGTACCTGATAGCAGATATGTTCTTGGTCCGCTGGCGGTCCAGGGCCTCTGCCCGCTCCTCTAGTTCATTCAGCTGGTCTTGGATTTGTTTGGCCTTGTCCTGATCCCCCTGATCCTCAGCCATTGCCTGTGCACAGAGAAGAGTGTGTTCTTGGCTATGGTCTGTGCCAAGTGTTCCCTGACTTTCAGCACAGCTAAGTGATCTCACATGAGAAACAAGACAGTGGTTGTGAAAGAATACTGAAAATAAACTTTACAAATGCAAGGTATAATTTTTACCACAGTAGTAACACCTTCTCATATAGCTACCTGGCTCTGGGCCCTTGGTAGTTGTGGTGTGCAATATTAACCTTAGAACCCAGGTCCTATATGGCTAACTCACTCCAACAAGGCTCACCCCTTCCTGATGTGAAGAATGAAAAACCACCTTATGCAGCTGGGCTTGGCAATATCATTCCTCAGGTCAGACCCAGTGCTCACTATCTTGAGGCCTATCTAGTTATACACAAACCTAAAGTCATAAGAAAGTAGGAAGAATGGAACAAGTAAGATCCATTTCAATTTACGGAAAGGAAAATCCTGCCACTACTACCTTGACAGAGGGAGAACAAGTTGATTTCCACATATCCCTATCGGAGAGGAAAGAGGAAAAGAGGTTTGAGTGCAAGTCCTTACCTTTTCCTTTAGCAGCTGAGTCTTCTTCATAGCATAGTTGGGTGGAGCTTTTCTGAACCTTTCTTTCTCTTTTACAATCTGCACCAGAGAGGAGATACCAGCAGTGAGGTATTCCTAAACTATTTTTGTAGACAGGCTAAATGAGCCCATTTTGGAGTCAAGCAGCTAGTTAAAAGGGAGCTGCTCTTCCTATGGCAGTGTCATGCCCCAGAGAGAGTGCGTGTTCATTCCAAGGGGTACTACGCTGCTTCCGGGGTCACGGAGATTCTTCTGGGGCAGTGTGAAGGAGCATGCGCCAAGAAACAGCAGCAAAGGCCTGCTATTGTAAGGCTAGCCGCTGTCCAAGAGAACAGAGATCAAAGAATTTTACCAAAATGTTCTGGAGATAAAACACTCTTGAAGGACCAAGCCTAGCAGAATATAGATCCCTGAACCCTGAATACACTTCTATAGTTTGACTCCAAATGAGAATGTATAAACAAATCTTGATAAACTGTAAATAGAAAGAGCAACAACAACATTCCCTCATCCTCATGCAACTGTAGCATAGCTAAAAACAAGAAATAGGGAAAGAAAAAGTCATGCTCTTCTCTAACATCAGGTCTTGATGAACCTCTAGCCTCTGGACTATTAGTTTTCTTACCTCTTCAATGTCCTGATCATTGAATTTATAATTAAGAGCTTCTTTAATAGATAATTCCTTCTTATTGATTTCATCTAGAGTGGGCAACTGCATGCCAGCAGAGAACATCTGGACCAAAGCATGATAAAAGGTTAAATTAATAAGGGGTTTTGGAAAGAGATGCTGTTATTGTTTTTAGGAACAAAAGCTAGGTATTGTCTATGCACTTACCGCTTCTTTCCACTTCATGAATTCGCTTTCAGTGAATTCTTGGTTTGAGACAAACTCTAGGCGGAACACCCGCTGGTCATTGCCATGTCTATGTGGAAAAGAGACAGCATCTCCAAGATTAGGTATGTTGACTGAAGTACCAGCAAAGCAACCCTACCAGTCTGTGTACTACCTATCTCAGTGGTTCTCAATCCTGGCTACCCTTTAACATTACAAAGATTTATAAAAATTCTAGTGCCAAAGAACCATTACATACATCAACTGAATCAGAATTTCTTGGGAGTAGGAAGCAGGCACTGAAATTAGCAAGCAAATAAAACCTCCCAGGTTGTTCTAATGGGCAACCAGGATTAAAACTCCACGTTAACAATGGAAACAAATGGATTTGGTCAGTAATTTGTAAGTCCATTTATAATAAATCCCATCAGTCAATTGGCATCCAGAACATGAAATATTATGTATATATCTGGGTGATTAGGAAACCATTCCTTAGAGAGGAGGAACACTGTCTTTCTATTGACCTGTGCTGACAAAGGGAGAAGGTGCCATTCTCCTAGAGACATTTGTTGCACATTATGGCCACTGCTCTCCCCAACTAGTCCTTTTTATAGCTTAAAAAATTATTTTATTTTTATAGAGAGTGAATGGGAGAGAGAAAGAGTGAAAGAAACATTGATTGGTTGCCTCTTGTGCATATACCCTGACCAGTGGACTAAGCCCTCAACCCAGCCATGTGCCCTGACCAGGAATTGAACCAGCAATCTTTTGCTTTGTGGGATGACCCTCAAACAATTGAGCTACACCAGGTAGGGCCCAACTACCTCTTTTAAATAAAGAAAGCGAGATAACGGGGATGGGAGAAGGGAATGGGGAGGACCCAAAGGGACCAAATTAGGCCATGGTAGAGTGGTGTCTATTACCTGCTATTTTCAGTGGTTCCGGCAAACTGCTTCTATTCCTTCCTACATGGGGCTTTAGAATTTTCAGGCTCCAAGAGGGCAGGGATTTGTGTGTCTATTTTATTCTCGCCTCTATCCTGACGCTTAGAACACTGGCACATAACAGGCACTTAGTAAATATCATGTTATTAAAGAGGAAACCAAGTCCAGAAAGGTGACTTGATTTGTCAAAGATCAGGTTAATTGCTGACAAAAACCGGCCAGAAGCAAGCCTCCTGACCATGCTGCAGGAAATGCCTGCAGGGCTCTGGTAAGAGGTGATCTCACAAGCTGACTTTTTCCTTCTGTATGTCCTACCACTTCATATCCCACCTTCTCTCCAGGCAGCAGCAAAATAAAAGTTTCCCTCCAAGCCCCAGAAAAACATCACATTAGGAGAGAATAACAGCCCACCCAGGCAGTGCCTGTTTGCAATGGGAGCAAAAGCTGCCACACAGAAACTCCTCTCCTACCGTAGTTGTAGCCCTTTGTTTGTTCTGGTGCCACCAAGCTGGTAAACCTTAGCGGTTTCCACAACACCTGTGATCTCAGCAACCTACGTGAAAGGACAGAGACAATATTCAAATACAGACTCAGAGCTCCCTACACCCCTTTCTCTCTTTGGCTCCTACCTACCTGAATGAAGATGAGTGACCCTGTGCTGAGAGGTACCCACAGCTGAAAGGTGTTCTGGTCACCTTTCTCAGGTTTAGAACTAATGGCCAAGTACTAGGAGCCCTGTGCCCAGAGGAAGCAAGCACCAGGAGAGGAGGCAGTTAGCCTGATGGGCTTGCTAGAAGCTTCACCTCCAACTAATTCCACCTTGCTAGAAGATGCACTTTGAATTTCAGAAGTCAGTTATATCAATCAAATATAAAGACTACGGGGGTCAGTTTCTGGTGCCAAGCTTTCCCTGGCTTGGTATGTTAAAACCATACAATCAAGAACAAAACAAAAAGAAAAAAAAATCAAACAGTGATGGTCCAGCCTTCTGGGCCACAGAAGCAGTGCTGAACCAACAAGAGAACCTCTAAGTAGGTTAGAGAGATTTGTTTTTTTTTTTTAAACAAAACTGCAATACCCTGTTTCAAAAGTCACTTAGTATGTAACATGGAACCTTTTCATTTATAGCAGGTCCTCAAATGATGTCATTTTGTCCAGTCATTTCATTACAACGTTGGTAAGACAAAATTGATTCCTGACCAGAACTACTATCTATGTGATTTGCACATTCTTCCCTGTCTGTGTGGGCTTTCTCTGGGGACTCCATTTCCTCCTGCCTCTCAAAGATATACACATGTTGTATATCTCATTCAGGTAGGTCTGAGTGTGTCTGTGAGTGGGGGCAAACGGAGAAGGGTTATTCCTGCCTTGTGCTCTGCCACTCATGACCCTAAACCAGCATTAAGTGGGTTTAACTAACATCATCATCTTGTTTTTATTTTTTACCAACTTCCTGTTCTTTTTAAAAAGTACCTTTTATTTTTCAATTACATCTGACATACAATATTACATTAGTTTCAGGGGTACAGCTCAGTGGTAAGACATTATATAACTTACTAAGTGATCATCCTGATAAATCTCATTCCCATCTAACACCATACGTAGTTATTAGAGAATTATTTGAGTATATTCCCTGTGCTGTACTTTACATCCCCATGACTATTCTGTTACTACAAGTTTGTAATTATAATTCCTTCACCTTTTTCACCAAACTACCCTCCCATCTGGCGACCATCAAAATATTCTCTATGAGTTTGTCTCTGTTCTGCTTGGTTTTTAGATTCAATTGTTGATAGACATGTATTATCATTTTGTTCTTGATATCTTTTAAAAATTATTATTTTTAGAGAGAGGAGAAAGGAGGGAGAGAGGGAAACATGATGTGCGAGAGATACAGCAATTGGTTGCCTCTCTCAGACCTAAAGTGGGGATCCGGCCCACAGCCCAGGCATGTGCCCTGAGAACTGAACCAGCATTCTTTTGGTCTGCAGGCCAGTGTTCAAGTCACTGAGTCATAGGGCTACTGTTCATATTTTCAATCTTTTTTTTTCCCTCCTTTTCAAAAAGACCCTTTAACATTTCATGTAATATTGGTTTGGTGGTGATGAACTCCTTTAGCTTTTGTCTGGGAAGCTCTTTATCTGTCCTTCGATTCTAAATGACAGCTTTGTTGGGTAGAGTAAAATTCGTTGTAGGTCTTTGGTTTTCATCGCTTTGCATATTTTGTGCCAATCCCTTCTGATCAGCAAGGTTTCTGTTGAGAAATCAGCTGACAGTTTTGTGGAAGCTCCATTGTAGGTAACTACTTGTTTTACTCTTGCTGTTTTAAGATTCTCTTAGTTTTTGGCATTTTAATTATGTGTCTTGGTGTGGGCCGTTTTGGGTTCATCTTGTTTGGGACTCTTGTGCCTCCTGGACCAGGTTAAGGAAGTTTTCTGTAATTATTTTTTCAAATAGGTTTTCAATTTGTTCTGTTTTCTGTTCTGGCACCCCCATGATCAAATGTTGCTACACTTTAAGTTGTACCAGAGATTCCTTACACTATCCTCATTTTTTAATTCTTTTTTCTTTTTGCTGTTCTGAGTGGATATTTTTTCTTTATATTTGAAATTGCTGGTTTGATTTTCAGCTTCGTTTACTCAACTGTTGATTCCCTGTAAATTATTCTGTATTTCAGTTAATGTATGCTTCATTTCTGACTGGTTCTTTTTTTATGATTTCCCTGTACTTTTTAATGCTGTTGATGTTCTGAGTTCATCTACTCCTTCCCTAAGTTCATCTATTATTCTTATAACCAGTGTTTTGTACTCTGAATCTGGTAGATTTCTTGTCTCCATTTTGTTTAGTTCTTTTATTAGAGTTTTGTTCTGTCCTTTCATTTGGGGCATGTTTCTTTGTCTCTTCATTTTGGGAGTCTCCCTATGTCTGTTTCTGTGTATTAAGTAGAGCTGCTATAACTCCCTGTCTTGGTAGTGTGGCCTATTGTAGTAGGTGCCCTGTAGGGCCCAGTAGCATAGCCTCCCTGTTCATCTGAGATGGGTACTCTTGGTGTGCTGCCCCCGGGTGGTCTTTGTACACCTTCCTGTTGTATTTGAGCCTTGATTGCTATTAATACATCAATTGGAGGAGGTGTTTACCCCCAGGCCCATCAGGTGCCACCATTGTGGAGGAATAGTTGCACAAGGGTCTACCCCGTAGAGCAGGACTTAACTTCAGTGAGGCTCTGGTGTCAGCTGAGTCCACCCTTTAAGTGTGTTGCTTCTGGAGGTGGTTGGGTCGTGCTTCAATAGAAACTAAAGCTGTCCACTGGGTGTACTGACTCTGAGGCCTCCTGGGAGGAGCACACCAAAGTCAGCCACCACCCCTTGTCTTCTGCCTGAAGCCACCTGGCATGAGTTACAAAGCAAACTGCAAAGAGCTGCTACTAGTGCTGGGCTTGGAGGTGCCCAGGAGAGGATATGCTGTGAACCTGGGCTACAGGCTGTTAGTGCCAGGTCTAGGGACAATTAGCAAGAGGTATAAGGCACACTGAGGCCTGATGCTGCTTCTTTGAGAGATTTTAGGAAAGTGGAGCATGAGCCAAGACAGGCCATTTGCACAGAAAAGCCACTGGAAATAGCTACGGTGAGCTAGCTGATTGGTGGGGTGGGCATGGTCTTAGGTAATCACTAAGGCAGGCACAAATAGTGATAACAGGTCAATGGAGACTCAGATATGCCCCCCACTCCCCTGCAACAAGCAGCTCTGTTGGGGGAGGGTTCATCAAAGGAACAATGGCCTTTGCCAACATTTCTGTCTGACAGGAAGCTGCACTCACACCCTAATGCCAGACATTACAGTTCCTTCCTGTATGTCCCTGGTGCCTTCTGAGTTGCTGCTTCAGTGCTGGAACTCAGAAAATGAGTCTGAGTTAAGTCCATTCACAGGCCCTTGAAGAGGAACTGCCTGGGAGTCCAGAAGCCCTCTGTCTCACTCAACCACTGCTAGTTTTTACAACCGTATGTGGGGGCTTCTCTTCCATGCAATGGAATCCTGGGCTGGGGTGCCTGGTATAGGGCTGAGACCCCTCATTCCTCGGGGGGACCTCCACAGCCAAGATATCCCTTTCCGTTTTTATTTGCCACATGTGGGTATGGGTCCAGCCTGCTCTATATCTCTGGCCCTCCTACCAGTCTCAATGTGGCTTCTTCTTTATATTCTTAGTTTTAAGACTCCCATTCAACTAGATTCAGGTGATTTGAATAATGATTGTTTTGTAGCTTAATTTTTGATGCAGTTGTAGAATGATGTGTTCTATCTATGCTTCCATCTTGACCAGAAGCCCCTTGCTTGTTTTTTTTTTTTTCTTCTCACCATCCCCTATTTGTTTTTATTCATCTTTCATAAAAAAATTTTTTTTAAAGAGAAGGATTTTATTTATTTTTAGAGAAGGGAAGGGACGGAGACAGAGAGGAAGAGAAACACTCTTGTGTGAAAGACTGGTTACTTCTCACATGCCCCCAACCAGGGGCCTAAACTCGCTACCCTTTGGTTCACAGGCTGGTGCTCAATCCGCTGAGCCACAACAGCCAGGGAAGTCTTTCTTTCTTTTTCAAAAGATTATATTCATTACTTAGAGAAAGGGGAAGTGGTGGGGAGGAAAAAAGGGAGAGAAAAGAGAAATATCAATGTATGGTTGCCTTGTATTTGCCTCCAGCTGGAGACCAGGCGGGAAACTTGGCTTGCAACCTGGGTATGTGCCCTGACTGGGAACTGAACCAACTACACTTGGGTTTGCAGGCCAGTGGGTGCTCAATCCACTGAGCCACATCAGCCAGGGCCAAGTCTTTCTTAAACGTATGTATAACTTACCTTTATTTCAATGTTTTAATATCAGATGTGTTTTGGGTGTCTATTTAAACGTTTCGTGATTTTCTTGTGACCAGACACATGCTGTAGAAACTTAACTCTTGTTTATATTAATTTACCTAAGGTAAAACTAGTTTTATTATATTTCATTTCCCTTAAAGTCACTGTTTTCAAGGACCTATCAACAATGTTTAGTAAGGATTCATTGTATTTATTTCTCAAATGAATAAAACTTCTAGATTATATAACAACAAATATTTCATCTTTCCCTTTTTACTTTTATATGGAAGGAAGAAAAAATTGTTCTAAATCCAAATCTACCAGGCTCTAAGTATTCTTCCTGGCAGCAGGTCATGCATGATCCCTGGTTACCTCAGATTGTCACTATTCTATAGGCATCTTGATTGGAGTCTATTTTCTCATTGATTGGGACTAGAAGAGTGACAGATTAATACAGTAGCTCTTACTTCCAAGTGAGAGTCATTATGCTTAAGACATGGTCAATTGTCTAAGGAAATAAACACTAACCCGGTAAACTGGTTTCATGTTGTGGTTTCCAATGCCAATTCGTACAAAACATCCTGTGACAGTTTTAGCGAAGAAGGGCATATGACACCAACGTTCCAGCTTATGCCGTGATAATCGAACCCGATTCAATTCTTCAGGTAAAGAGACTGGCTGTGATTTTGGAGGGATCTCTTCTTTCCTGTGAGGAACAAAGGGCATTGGGAAAAGTATTCATCATAAAAGCTGATCAAAATAAGTAAATAATATTAATTTCTTACAATTTAATTCATGTACATGTGATTCAGGCAATAGGAGCTAACAGAAAAGATGGTGAAACAATCCTGTTCCTAACCAGTAGTGTGAACTCTGTTGGTCAGTCTGCCATCCCAGATAATCTATCACAGAAAGAAAACACATGGAAGCTCCTGGCCAATGTGAAAGTGACATGAACTCAGTTCCTATCTACTGGTCCCAAATAAAATGTCCAGTGCTTCAGGACAAGAGCCAACAGCAGGAATGTATGTTTGGCCTAATGTACTGGGAAACTCAGCTTAGAAGTTCAAGGTACTGAACCAACAACAATTCAGAGCCCAAACAGGGAGACTTTGGAAATTACAGTGCTTCTCCTCAAAGACCTCACCTATCCTAAACACCAGACCAAAATGTACACAAGCTTACTCTTCTTCTTCATCAGATGATGATGTTCGGGATGAGCGGTCTGACTTTTCACTGGACTTGTCATCCTCTTCTTCCTCCTCATCGTCAGAGTATACCTCACTGGTTTTTAATGGCTGTTTTTTGGCGAGGAGCTCAGCTAAAAAAAAAAGTGGGAAATGTTTACCTTGGTTCTTTCAGTAAGAAATTGAAACATTCTTCATCTTTGAAAAAGAACTGACACGTGGAAAATGACTAGATAGCTCCATCTTCTCTGGACTGAATTGTGATTACTTGGACTATATACAGAAGTGAGTTAAACCAGAGTTAAAATCATTTAGGCACCAAATGTTAAGCCTCAGTAAATAAAAAAGGGTATGGGAGATTGTTGCTACTTGGACAGAAAGGTTACCAATGCTACTGACAGTTGTCTTTTATTGCACTCAAGACACTTGACGATGGGCATGTAAAATGGGGAAAAACATTTATGATGTCTTCGGAGAATCTGAATAAAATTTTATGGTAAACTACCCAACTTTGTTGTTGTAGATAAAGCAGCTATATGCCTTGGATGGGTGGGGGCTCAGTTGTTAACAGAGTCTTTTCCCGCAATGCCAAGGTTGCGGGTTCCATCTACCATCAGGGCACAAACAAGAAACAACCAATGAATGCACAGCCTAAGTGTAACAACAAAATTGATTTCTCTCTCCCTCCCTCTTTCCCCAATCAATAAAGAAAGGAAAAAAAAAAAAAAAAAAAAAAAAGGTAAGCAGCTATAGGCAATTACAAGACAAATGGGCATCAGTGTATTCCAATAACATTTTACTTACAAAAAGGTAAATTTTTCTATGCACCCTAATGTTCATAGCAGCATTATTCACAATAGCCAAGCACTAGAAACAGACTAAGTGTCCATAAGCGGACATGTGGATCAAAAACTGTGATACATCTACACAATGGATGTAGCAGAAAGAAAGAAGGGAGCCCTGGCTGGTGGCACAGTGGATAAGGCACCAGCCTGTGAATCCAAAGGTCACTGGTTTGATTCTCCAGCCAGAGCACAAAACCAGGTTGCAAACCAGGTCTCCAGCCAGGTCTGTAGCTGGAAGAAGGTGAAAGGCAACCATATATTAATGTTTCTCTCCTTCTCTACCTCCCTCCTTTTCCCTCTCTCTAAAAATAATAAAATCAATCTTTAAAAAAAAAAAAAAAGAAAAGAAAAGAAAAGAAAAAAGAAAGGAAGAAAGAAGGAACTCCTACCCTTTATGACAGCATGGATGGAGCTGGAGAGTATTATGCTTAGTGCAATGAGCCAGGTGGCGAAAAACAAATATCATATGGTCTCACTTATAAGTGGAACCTAATGAACAAAACAAACAAACGAGCAAAATAGAACAAGAGGCACAGGAATAAGGAGCAAACTGACAGCGACCAGAGGAGAGGGAGGGAGGGAGGTAACAGGGGAAAGAAGGGGAAGGGTCTAGTCAAGGAACAAATATAAAGAACTCATTGACATGGACAAGAGGTTGCAGACTAACGGTGTGAGCAGGGTGGGGAGGGAGGAGGCAGGGAGGAACAACGGAGGAAAAATGGGGACAAGTGTAATTGAACAACACTTTCTAAAAAAGGTATTTCGTCAACTACTGTTCAACATAAAAACTAAGGAGTGATTTCTAGTATACACTGTCAACTAAAAATGGCAAGGTAGCGACAAGTATATATAGTGTATTACCATTAATCTAAAATAGGAGGTGTAACAGGAGTAAAAATAAAGGATATAAAACAATTTTAAGCGGTTATCTATTACAGGAAGAAGGCAGGGAGTGAATAGAACAGTATAGCACTAAACTGTTTTGAATATACTTTGTTCAATAGACTTGACTTTGGAACCTTGCATTTTATGTAATCATAAAACAAAATACTAAAAAGTCAAGTCTTGATCTGGCTAGTGTGGCTCAGTGGATTGAGCACTGGACTGTAAACCCAAGTGTCGCTAGTTCAAATCCCAGTAAGGGCACGTACCAGGTTGCAAGCCAGGTCTCCAGCCAGGTCTGTAGCTGGAAGGAGGTGAAAGGCAACTACATGTTAATGTTTCTCTCCCTCTCTGACTGAACGTGAGAAAATATCTGCAAATCATGTATCTGATAAGGGATCAACAGTCAAAAATGTAGAGAACTACAATTCAACAATAAAAAACAAAATGTTGATTAAAAATTGGCAAAAGATAATAGACATTTCATCAAAGAATGAATGGCCAATGAGCACATGAAAAGATGTTCAAAATCACTAACCGTTAGGGAAATGCCAAACAAAACCACAGTGAGATACCATTTCATGTCTACTATGATGGCTATTATCAAAAAGACAATACACTTTTTTTTTTTTTTTTTTTTTAAGATTTTGCATTTTTATTTTATTTTTTAAAAGATTTTATTTATTTATTTAAAAAGTTTTATTAATTATTTTCAGAGAGAAGGGCAAGGAGGGAGGAAGAAAGGGAGAGAAACAAATGTATGGTTTTGCCTTTCACCTGCCTACAGTTAAGGACCTGGCTGGAGACCTGGCTTGCAACCTTGTTATGTACCCTGACTGGGGAATCGAACCAGCAACCTTTGGGTTCTCAGGCCAGCGCCAATACACTGAGCCACACCAACCAGGGCTTATTCATTATTTTTTAGAGAGAGGGGAAGGGAGGGAGGAAGAAAGGAGAGAAACATCAATGTATGGTTGCCTTTTGCGTGCCTCCAGCTGGGAACCTAGCTGGTGACCTGGCTTACAACCCAGGTATGTGCCCTGACTGGGAATCGAACCGGCAACACTTAGGGTTCACTAAGCCACACTATCCAGAGAAATTCTACCTCTAAAAAAAATAATTCGGGATCAAGATGGAGACTAGGTAAATGTGGTACTTGTATCCTACCACAACCACATCAAAATACAACAAAACTATAAACAACCATCAATCAGAACCACCTGAAGTCTAGCAGAACAGAAGCCCTACAACTAAGGACATAAAGAAGCCATGTGGAGACTGGTAGGAGGGGCAACGACTTGGAATGGGCTGGTCCCATATCCACATGTGACAGTTAAAAATCCGGAGGCATATCTTAGCTGTAGAGGTTCCCTCTAAGGAGCCAGGGGTTCCAGAACCACAACAGGTCCACCAGCCCAGGTTTCCAGTATCAGGAACCCCTTAACTTTGGGCTGTGAAAACCAGTGGGATTTGTAGGTGAGTAATACAAAGTGCTGCTAAAATCCCAGGCAGTCCTCAGAAATGGCCCACATTGGCTTACTGGGACTCACTCACTCTGAACCCCAGTGCTGTGGCAGCAGCTTGAAAGGTGCCAGGAACAAATGGGAAGTGAAGAATTGAATTGTTTGACTTTGGGGTAAGAGTTTGATGGGGTAGCTTTCTCCCGGATGAAGGTTCCTTTGCTGAACCCTCCCCACAGACCTAGCATGCTGGTGCAATATCTGAGTCTCCATCAACCTGAGTAACAATGTCTGCCCCACCCTATTGATTTCCTAAGACCCCACCTCACTCAACTTGCTGGCCCACTGAGGTCATTTCCAGTGTCTTGGCTCATGCTGGCGAATTTTGAAAAATCTCTCAAAGTTCCAGAAACCTTAAACAAACAGCATCCACCTTGGTGTGCCCTGTACTTCTTGCCAAGTGGTCGTTGGCCTCTCCTGAGCGAATCCTAGCCTAGCACAAATAGCAGTCATCTGCAGATAGTTTGTAGCTCATTCCGGTGGCCTTAAGCAGAACATAGGTGGTGGCTGACCTTGACTAGCAACTCCTGGGAGGCCCAAGTCAGCATGCCCAGTGGGCAGCTTCAGACCACACTAGAGCACCAGTCAACCATCTCCACAAGTGATACACTTAAGGGGCGGACTCAGTGGGCACCAGAGCCCCACTAGAGCAAGTCCTGATCCATGGGATCAGCCCCTGCACAGCAGCAACTCTGCTATGGTTAGAGCCAGTCCTTGAAGTGAACTGGCCAACAGCATTCAAGGCTCAACTACAACAGAAGGGAGTACACAGCCCATAGGTGGGTGGGGTTGCAACAGGAATGCTCAGCTTAGGTTAATGAGGAGGCCCTGTGGGACACCTACTACTAAGGCCACTCAACCAAGACCAGGAGATGTAGCAGCTTTACCCAACACATAGAAACATACATAGAGAGGCTCCCAAAATGAGGAGATAAAGAAACATGTCCCAAATGAAAAAAATCCAAAGAAAGAACTAATGTAAAATGGAGACAAACTATCTACCAGATACAGTTCAAAACACTGGTTATAAGGATGCTCAATAAACTTAGGGAAGGAGTTGATGAACACAGTGAGAACTTAAACAAAGAGATGGAAAAAATATAAAAATGGAGATGGGAAATATAAAAAAGAACCAGTCAGAAATGAAGAATACCTTAATTGAAATGAAGACTACATTACAGGGAATCAAGAGTAAAGTACATGAAGCAGAGGATCAAATCAGTGATCTGGAAAATATGCAAGCAGAAAACATCTAATCAGAATAGGGGGAAAAAAAAAAAGGATAGTTAAAAAGCCTCTGAAATAACTTTAAGCATACCAACATTCACATCATGGAGGTGCCGTAAACAGAAGGTGAAAACCTATTTGAAAATATAATTATGGAAAACTTCCCTAATCTAAAGAAGGAAATAGACATACAAGCCCAGTAAGCACTGACAGTCCAAAACAAGACAAACTCAAGAGGCCCACAAAAGCGATACATCACAATTAAAACACCAAAGGAAAAATCTTAAAAGCAGCAAGAAAAAAGCAGTCAGTTACCTACACAGGAGCTCCCTTAAGTTTGTTGGCTAATTTTGTAACAGTAACTTTGTAGGCCAGAAGGGACTGGCACAAAATATTCAAAGTGATGAAAAGTGAAAACCAATAACCCAAATTACTACCCTCAGCAAAGATATCATTTAGAATTGAAGGACAGATAAAGAGCTTCCCAGATAAGAAAAAGCTAAGAAGTTCATTACCACCAAACCAGTATTACAAGAATTGTTAAAGGTTGTTTTCTAAGAAGGAAAGATAAAATAAATAAAATGATAATAAATACCTAATTATCAAAATGGGTAAAAAAAAAAGACCCTTACATATGCTGCCTACAAGAAACTCACTTCAGATCAAACAACACACAACAATTGAAAGGAAAGGGATGAAAAAGTTATTTCTTTTTCCTTTTCTATCCTCACCTGAAGACATGCTTATTAATTTTAATAAAGGTAAGGGAGGGAGAGAAACATTGACGTGAGAGAGGAACATTGATCAGTTGCCCCTCGTACATACCTTGAACCTGCAATCTAGGCATATGCCCCTAACCAGTAATTGAACCTGCACCCTTTTAGTTCCAACGGAGAGCCACACACAGCCATGGCAAAAACAGTATTTGTTAACAATGGAAATAAGCAAACAAAAAAGCTGCTGTAGCAGTACTTATACCAGACAAAACAGACTTTAATCAAAGGCTTAACAAGTGATAATGGAGGATCCAGCAACTTGACCTCTGGGTATTTATCTGAAGAAACCCAGGTAATTTCTCTACATTGCAAAGACACATGCATCCATATACTCATATTCATTGAAACACTTTTTACAGTAGCTAAGATATAGATACAACCTAAGTGTCCATCAATAAATGTATGGATAAAAAATGTGGTCATATATACAATGAAATATGACTTAAGCCACTAAAAAAAAGAAAGGAACGAAATCTTGCCATCTGCAACAACATGGATGGACCTAGAGGGTATTGTGCTGAGTGTAATAGGTCAGATAGAGAAAGGTACTGTTTCATTTCTATGTGGAATCTTAAAAAAAAAAAAAAAACAACATAAATGAACAGACAGGCCAAAATCAGACTCAATGACACAATGAACATTTTGACAGTTGTCAGATGGAAGAGGTGGTTGGGGGAATTGTTGAAAAGGTGACGAGATTAACATACAAGGGAGTGGGGAGGAGGAGAAAGGGGTAAAGAAGGGAAAGGGATTAGTCAAGAAACTAGTATAAATGACGCATGGACAACTACTACAGGGTGCACATGATCAATTGGCAATAACTTTGCATCTCCTTATTCCATGTGCTTCTCATTAATCTTGAAAAACTGTGTTTCTAAGGTTATGATTTAACATCATTGTTTCAGATATAAAATATTACATTCTAAGAGCAACCATCATGTCGAGGAAATATGATGTTAGAGCAACCAAACTGTCTGGACTATGTGCAGGGCCAACTGCTAAGGAAATTGAAGACTTCAATAACATTCCTTTACATACAGTTGACAATGTGAAGAAGGTGTATGATACTGATCCTGATGTCACCACACCAACAAGGAAAACACATAAGGTATGCAAGGATCGCACAAGTCCAGACATTGTACACAGAATCCAGGAGATCATCAATGAAGATCCAGGAAAGTCAATGAGCTCCATAGCAAGAGAACTGCAGATGTTGGATGCATGGTTTGCAAGATTATCACTGAAGATAGCAGATACAGATCATATATTCTTAGAAGAGGCCAGTTTATGACACAGAAGACAAAGGAAAGGCGCTTTGAAAAAGCAAGGATATTGATAACAACACTGAAAATAAAACATCCCAAAGGAAAAAACCCTCTGATTTTCTTCTCCAATGAAAAGAATTTTCAGCAGGACCAAATAGTCAACAGAAGAAACAACAGGGTGGCTCTGTGAGAGTCCCAATTGTCATGAAAATGAAATTTCCTGCTATGGTGACGGTGTTAGGTGCTGTAAGCCACGAAGGAGATATTGTGACCCGGCATTTTTTCCCACAGGACTTGAAGGTGACTGCTGATGTTCACCTTGACATTTTGAGAGAAGTAGTTGTACCGAGGATGAAGCAAGTTACAAATGAACGTCATTTTATATTCCAACAAGGTGGTATACCAGCAAACAATGCCAAAAAGGTGCACGAATTTCTCAGTGTCAATGTTCCTGAATTCTGGTCAAAAGAAATCTAGCCGCCTAGTTCACCAGATGCAAATCCCTCATACCATTATGTATGCAGCATTTGTGAGAAAGAAATTAATAAACAATCCTCATTCCAATAAAGAGGCTGTTAAAGCTAAGACTGAAAACATTATGATGTCCATGGATAAAGAAAAATTAATGAAAGGGAGCTCAAGATTCCAAAGTTCGAATCGAGTCTACTACAGCAAATGGAGACTTTTTTTAACAATTTAAAAAAATGTTTATGTATTTACATATAAGAATAAATTTATTTCAAAATAAAACATTTTTGCGGTATGTTGTTTATTTCACTAAAATTTTGTCAATATACCTGGCTGATGGCACAGTGGATAAGGTGCCAGCCTGGGAACCCAAAGGTTGCTAGTTCAATTTCCCAGCCAGGGTACATAACCAGGTTGCAAGCCCAGTTTCCAGCCAGGTCTGTGGCTAGAGGCAGATGAAAGGCAGCCATACAATGATGTCTCTCTCCCTCTCTTCCTTCTCCTCTCTCTGGAAATGATAAATAAAATCTTAAAAATAAATAAATAAATATGCCCTGGCTGGTAGTTTAGTGGATTGGCACCAGCCTGCAAACCCAAAGGTCGCTGGTTGGATTCCCCAGTCAGGGCACATAACCAGGTTACAAGGCAGATCTCCAGCCAGGTCCTTAGCTGGAGGCAGGTGAAAGGCAACCAACCATACATTAATACTCCTCTCCCTTTCTCCCTCTCTCCCTGCCCTTCTCTCTAAAAATAAAGAACAAAATATATATATTTTTGAAGTGTGTTTTATTTTTTAAACCAGTCTTTTGTTCTTTCTCTGAAAGGGAAGTAATCTTTTTTTTTTTAAAGATTTTATTTATTATCTTTCAGAGAGAAGGGAAGGGAGAAAGGAAGAGAGGGAGAGAGACATCAATGTATGGTTGCCTTTCACCTGCCTCCAGCTACGAAACTGGCTGGAGACCTGGCTTGCAACCTGATTATGTGCCCTGGCTGGGAATTGAACCAGTGACCTTTGGGTTCACAGGTTGGCACCTTATCCACTGTGCCACCAGCCAGGGCTAAGTGTTTTTAAATAAATAAATAAAGTTTTTCTCCCACCACAAAAAAATAAATAAAAGGTGGGAAAAAAAAAAAAAAGCCAATATATGCGCACACCCTATAGGTGGGGACTGACTGTGGAAGAGGGGAATGGGGTGTGTGGGACAGGGAAGAACAATGGGGTGGGGGAATGAAACAACTGTAATACAACAATAATAAATTAATAAAAGTATTATACAAATATTACAGAATATTTGTATAACATTATTCATAATACATTACACAAATATTGTAGAATAGTTGTGTGGGTATAAAGTACAACATAGGGAATACAGTTAATGATATTGTAATAATTATATATACTGTCAGATGAGTACTACATTTATTGAGGTGATCAATTGGTAAGTTACATAGATGTTTAATCACTCATTTATATAACTGAAACTTGTATATCAACTTTAATTGAAAAATGAATTATTAAAAAAAAATGCGCCCTGGCTGGTAGCATAGTAGGTAAGGCACCGGCCTGCGAACCCAAAGGTCGCTGGTTTGATTCCCCAGCCAGGGCACATAACCAGGTTGCAAGCCAAGTCTCCAGCCAGGTCCATAGCTGGAGGCAGGTGAAAGGCAACCATACATTGATATCTCTCTCCCTCTCTGCCTCTCTGCCTCTTCCTCTTCCCCGCCTCTGTAAAAATAATGAAATAAAATCTTAAAAAAAAAAAAAAAAAAAAAAAATGCCAGCTCTATACACTGAAAAGGTTTAGACAAAATGGCCATTCCAGGAGCATAGCATTTGCCAAGTTTGCCTAGGACAGTAGTTATATCACTAGAAGTCTGACTTATTGATGGAGTCCCACAGCAGTTTCAGGGTTAGGTACAGTTTTTTCCACCTATAATCTGTGCATTTTATCTTTAGGCGATGGAATGTTTAAGATATCTGTGTGCATAGTTACTCAGTTTTTATGAACTGTTGTACCCTGTTAATGCCTATTGCTCTGTGACTCTAGTATATCTTATTGTACTGACCAAACCTAAATGAAGAATTTAAAAAGTTTTTTTAAAACTCTCTTCTACTTGTTTTTTATTCCAAAGAGACAGGAAGGAGAAGAAAGAGAAACATTGATCGGCTGCCTCCCACTCCCATACACACACTGACCGGGACCAAACCTGTAACCCAGGCATGTGCCCTGAATGGTAATCAAACCCATGGGGTCTATGGGATGATGCTCTGACCAATTGAGCCACACCAGCTGGTGTCTTAAGATTTTTACTATAGCTCCTGAAAAATACAAAACAATATGATTACCCATAAGTTGATTGTTGAGGTTAGACGATGACGGATTCATGGGGGTTCATTATCCTATACTCTGTATGTGTTTGGAATTTCCCATAATATGGGCTAAAAAATCGGGGGGAAAAAAAAAGGCACCAGAAAGTCAAATCATATACATGGCCAGAACACAAAGTAGCAATAAATGTTCCCCCACTTACCTGTTCTGTTCTTCCGTTTTTCTCTCTCTGCTTTTAGCTCCTCCATGGCTTGAGATTTCTTATCTAGTTTCTCATCCCTTTTGGAACGCCGTTCCTTGTTGTGGGATGTTACCTGGGAAGGGAAAGATATGTAGGATGGCTCTTTTTACCAACTGTTGATAAGATTTTCGATACCCAACAATCATTCAGTTCTTCACTGTAAATCTCCATTGCCTACAGAAACGGATACATCCTTAAAGGGGGAGACAGCATCATCTTGTGGACAAAGAGGATAGAGCAGTCAAGTCAGTCTCTAGCTTACCTGCCTAATAATAACCAGAAAGCTTAAGAATTATAGGGTAAGCACTTTTTAAGAAGGACACCTAGATCATAGTTAATATTTGTTGATTAATATAAACCTGTATTTTATATAAGCACACACTCAAAACAGAGATTTTGGCCCTAGCTGGTGGCATAGTGGATAAGGTGCCTGTGAACTCAAATGTTGCTGGTTCTATTCCCCAGCCAGGGCACATAATGAGGTTACAAGCCAGGTCTCCAGCAAGGTCGTGGCTGGAGGCAGGTGAAAGGCAACCATACATTGATGTCTCTCTCCCTCTCTGTCTCTCTCCCTTCCCCTTTCTCTAAATACAATAAAATAAAATATTTTTTAAAAGATTAAAAACAAGCCCTGACTGGTGGCACAGTGGATAAGGTGCTGACCTGTGAACCCAAAGGTCACTGTTTCGATTCCCCAGCCAGGGCACATAACCAGGTTGCAAACCAGGTCTCCAGCCAGGTCTGCAGCTGGAGGCAGGTGAAAGGCAACCATACACTGATGTTTCTCTCTCTCTCTGCTTCTTTCCCTTCCTCTCTCTCGGGAATAATAAATAAAACCCTTTAAAAAATGATTAAAAACAAAATAAACAAACAAACAAAAAACCCCAGAGATTTTACTCTAGACAATGATATCCATAGAATCTCCTACCTGAGATTCTTGAATCTGTGTCAGCTTTTTCTTTTCCTGCTCCTCTTCTTGCTTTTTCTTTTTCTCTTTCTTTTCTTTCTTTTTGGCTGTTTTTAGTTTTTTCTTGATTTCAAATCTGGTTAAAAGATAGTTATTAGGTTTTTAAGTGGCAATGAGATATTTGTACAGACTGATTTCTATTAGATATAGAAAAGAAGTAAGTAGAAGTACAGCATTAATAAATGTTTTGGCTTCCTGCAAGAAACTCCAATGTACAAGTATCATAAAATATACTGAATGTAAGTACACCAAAAGTACTTAAAAGCATTAAGTTGTAATAAACTTAAAATGAGGGAAAATATTCAGGATACTATTATATCCTGGTAGTAACACACAGCTAGCTCTTCCTTGGCCCTCACATTATAGAAGTAACTGATTTTTAAATCAACACCAATTGTGTTGCATTAGAAACAGGATGAAGCCACAGAGAGCCACTGTCACATTTTGAAAGTGGTCAAGACAAAGGCTGCATTTGAATGAGACTTTTTTCCCCTCTTTCGTAAGGAAAAAATGCACCCCTACCTCCACCCCAGCAAATGTACCAATAAATATGCTATTCTCTTAAAGAAATGTAATCTAGGCTTCCTTACTATAACAAAAACCAAGCTTTTATGAAATATAATATTTTTCTTTTTTGTGAATTTAAGAAACTTTATGGATGAGATAATGGAATATAATAAACATTAAACTTTTTTTTCTTTTTTTATAAAATATTTCAAATACATTTTAAAAATATAGATACATGTATATATTTTTTCTTTTAACAAAATATACTTATTCATCTTAAACTTTTCATTAAAAAAATGAAAAATAACCCCAGTCACTCAACAATAAACAGTGAACATTTTTGTATATGCATATTCTTTCAAATCGTTCTATATACATATTTACATATTATATTTTAATGGGATTATATTACATATATTATTTGCAACTTGTTTCTTTTCATTTAGCATTTTTTCTTTAGAAACATTCTATGCAACTAGATGTTGCTTTACCTTTACACTGTTTATATAATGCAGGCTTTGATTTTTAGATTTATTACATTCATTTTGTTGAATATTTAGGGCTTTATAATTCATGTTTGCCATTAAAACCTATGCCTCAGAAACCCATATCTTCTTTTGCCTTGGCAAATACTTCTTTAAAAATCAATTTTTAGAAATGGCAGCCTATTTGGAACCCATCTTTCTTGAATTACAGAACACTGTTTCTCCTTCTATAACCCTGCTTTTCAAGTTATGCTGCAAATTTATTATAGGATGATTAATTAAAAACCTTTAAAATGTTTTTCTCCTGACCTACCTACGAGGTCTGTCCTGAAAGTATAGGCTGCACAAACTTTTAATTATATTGACATTGTCTCAATACTTTCAGGACAGACCTCGGTGGTACAGTTGGCATTCATGACTTAGAAGGTGATGGTTTGCTTTCATCTGTGTCTTGATCTTACTGATAGAGACCAACCAGGGCCATCTGCTCTCTCTACCTGGCAACCTCTAGGAGACTCGGAAAGGAAAGAGGAATGGGTATGGAGGGCTCTTTTGCTAAACCATAAGACCCAAAGAGGCAAGCTAATATAATAAGAACTTACAATTATATAGTATAAATTTTAAAATATTTAAAAGCTATATAATCTTACTGTTTTTAG
>PVIW01009937.1:0-48010 GCA_004026585.1 Noctilio leporinus
CCACTGCAGGCCTATTCCTTGTATTCATACACTTGGTTCTGTTTTGCTTGTTGTTAGTTTTGCTCATTATTGTCCCGTAATGGGTGAGATCATATGATACCTGTCCTTCACTGACTGGCTTATTTCACTAAGCATAATACTCTCCAGTGGAACTGAGATTCTCCCCAAAGTAGCTTTTTTACTTACCATCCCTTTTCTCCAGGATGGGTGAAACTAAAATACTCATTGTTAGGTTGTTATTTGTTGTTTCCTATTGGTGGTGACTTTGAAGCAAAATTTTCAAATACTTAAGTAAATTATATTAGTTAACCATAAGTTTATTTTACTTTATTTTGGTTCAGTTGAGAATTTTTTGGATTTTGTCTGAGTGAAAATTAACCATGTTATATTAAAATTATATAAAACATTTTCTTTTACAGAACCACATATTCTTCTCTTTAGACGACCTCTTCCAAAAGATCAACAAAAATGAAGTGTATCTGGGGATCGTCGATTAAATCTTTTTCAAATTTAATGTATATGTGTATATAAGGTAGTATTCAGTGAATACTTGTAAAATGTACAAATCATTCATCCATACCTGTGCATGAGCTGTATTCTTCACAGCAACAGAGCTCAGTTAAATGCAACTGCAAGTAGGTTACTGTAAGGTGTTGAAAATTTCTTCTAGTTACTTTTTTTGTTAATATGAGTACCTGTTTGACTTGTTACTTTTGTTTAATAAAGTTTGTATGTTGCATTTATCACTGTGTGAAGTTATTGAAGTTTATTTTAAGGTTAATTCATAAGTAGAGTTGTTGAATGATTTCAGTTTTACGATTTTAGTCCTGAGGAAATGAAAGGATGTAAAATAGCTTGGTGTAATGATGGTATCATTTAATTTACTTATAAAGAAACCAAGAACCAGGTATAAATTTACCAGAGCTAATTGTCTAGAATTTCAACAGAAAGGAACCCACCTTAGTAACTTTCTGGGCAGCTTCCACTTAGCTAAGAACTGCCACATCTAGTGGCCTTGGGAGAAACCATTTAACCCTGTTTCTCCCTTTCTTCATTTGCCAGGTGGGGATGTTTCTATAAAACATCACAGCATTTTTTTAAAGTTTGAAAGCACTGTGAAAGCCCCTTCATGCCATAGGTACTGTATTTTATGTCTGTAAATTGCCTCTTTAGTTGCTGGGAAAATAATTTTAAAGTTAATGCAGTCTTGCCCTGGCTGGTGGCTCAGTGGATTGAGTGCATGCAGATCAGATCAGGACCCTAGTTGGGGGCATGTGAGTGGCAACGGATCAGTATCTCCCATGTCAATGCTTCTCCCATTCTTCCTGCCTTCCAGTCTCTATAAATAAAAAAATCTTTAAAAGTTAATACAGTGTTAATCTTCATTGGTATGCCAGAGAATCCAGAACTTCAACTTCCAGGGACTCATCAGTTAGAGGTCTAGGGTTTAGGGTGTCAACAGGAAGATGCCGGAATTGCTAAGCAAATTTGAGTGCATTTAGGGCAGACCAAAGACTGAGCGATAAGGGGGGAGATGCCCCCTGCCCCCCTACCACCAGCATTGTTTACATCTATCAGAACTAGACCTCTCCAGGCTCTAGGTTAGGGTGTGCCCAGGCATAGTTTAACTAGTAGGCCTCAAATAGAAACCTGAAGGACGAGCTGCCTGTTTTTTTCCTACTTGAAGTAGTATTGTACTTTGTAGTCACTCAACCTTTCTAGATGCGAGGTACAGATTTCCTAGTTAATCTCAAGCCTAGGATTTTTTAACCTAATCAAACCTTCATGGGTCTAGCAATCTATGTTAGTGGCAGCCTTACATCTAATTCCTACACCTTCCTCCTAACTCCTGAGCAAGTCAGGAATTCTTCCTTGTCTCCAACCCTGCACGCTCCCTCACCTCCGTGTGCCCCCAGCCCAGTGTTCATTTCTCACCCTACTTACTTGATTTGGGTAGCACCACCTGCTGCCCCCACACCCTATCCACCCTGAGAAAACAAGACGACTACTACATCTCTGCCTTTTCTATCCCCTCCCCCTTTTTTCCCTTTATTTTGTTGTATTAAATTTATCCCATTTTCCCCCACTGCTCTCCCCTGGCCCACCCTCTCCATCACCCCTCCCAGTCAATCCCACTTGTCCTTGGGGCATTGTTAGTTCCTTGGCTAAGCTGATCCCCTTTGCCTCTCTCCCCCTCCTACACACAAAATCTGTACCTTGTTTCCATGCCTCTGGGTTCTGTTTTGCTTGTTTTGTTCATTAGTCTCTTGTATTGGGTGAGATCATATGGTATTTGTCTTTCACTGACTGGCTTATTTCACTAAGCATAATACTCTCCAGTTCCATCCATGTTGCAAAAGGTAGGCATTTCTTTTTCTGCTGTGTAGTATTCCATTGCCCCACACCCTTTCTAATAGTCAATAGCCAATTGTTGAAATAAACCAGGTGCCAGGGCAACCTGGTTCTGAGAAATAATTCGGAGACTACTGTGGAATCAAGCAATTTTGAGGCAATTAGGAAAGGAGGGCGGTCAGAGCGGCAAGGGTATTTATACTTCCTATTAACTAGGATGGGTTTGCTTATTAACCTGAGGGAGCCAGCGGCTAGCTTCATTAGCATGTCTGTAGGGAGCTGGCTAGGGCCAGGTAGATAAGCATAGCTTGTTCCAGTTCTGGTCAAAGTTCAGGTGTGCTAGCTGCCTTCGTATCCTGACACTGGGCAATTTTGAAATTCTGTGGTTACTTTCAAAGTGCCTTAAATTCTGTGAGGACAAGTCTTGGTGAGGACTACGGTATGCACTTACAAGTCTCCCAATCTCCCGCATCCCCACACCTCCAGGTCCCGCTACCCCTTGTGAACTCCTCCTTGTCGGTCTGGCCCCCACTACAACTCGAGTGCTGCCCACTGCTTTTGCAGACAAGATCAGCTACCTCAAATCAAGGGTTGAGAGAGAGACAGCTGCCACCGCCAAGTGCACTGTTACCCGGAAGCAGGGTGGGCTGGGACGCGTTTTTGTGACGCACTTCCTGGCGTCACTCGGAAAGCGGAAAAGGGGTGAGGAGAGAGTGCTGTGCGCCAGTCCAGCCCGCCTACGCGGCGGCTGTTGGCCTCGTAGGCCCGGCAACCTGCGGTCCGCGGGCCATGGCGTCAGAGAGGCCGCAGGAGCCCGCGGGCGAGGTGAGAACGGTGGCTACGGGTGTCCCCGAAAGGCGCGGGGCAAAGATGGGGCTGGGGTGGCGCAGGAACGCATGTTCCCTAAAGCCGGCGCCTAGACCGCCCGCTCGTGAGCCCGGTGAGGAAGGACACGGTGGAGGGGAGACCGCCCAGGTCCCGGCGGAGAGGCTGCGCCGCCTAGCCGGCTCATCGCACTCGTGACCAGGAGTGGCTCGTTGCAAGTAGCTCTCACCCCGGCGTATTTTGAAGCGGGAATCTTGTGTTGACGTGCTTCAGCGTAACCACTAGATGGAGCCCAGCCAATAGCGTAGATAGGCTTTCCAGACTAACCAAACACCGGGTTTAGGAATTGTCGGTGAAAGTAAATCTCTTGACAATCTAAGAACCAAAATCTTTTTTTTTTTTTTTTTTTACCTCCAAGGGCTTACGGCGATAGGTTTTCTAGCAAAACTTTTGCATTTTTAAGAAAACAACACTTAGTAGTTCACTGAGTGAAAAAAAATGGTTAGTGTTACTTTTTTGAGAAATTAAATGGAAATGAACTCTCACAATGTGTTTTGGGTGCTACAGTGCTGACTCATGCCTAGCTACAGATGAGAGGTAAAATTACCCTTATTCCCAATTAAATCTAAGGAAGCCTCATTTATGGCCTCAACTGTGTAATCTGGGTTGAGTTTACATCTGGTGGATTAGCATTTCTGGGGACTGCTAGAAGGGAACATTTGGTTGCTCTTATAATGTATGTAGCTAAAACCTCCTTTTTTTCTCAGGGCATCAGATTGTCAGCAGATGTCAAGCCGTTTGTCCCCAGATTTGCTGGGCTCAGAGTGGCGTGGTTCGAGCCGTCAGAGACCCCTGTGTTTCCTAGCAGTGCAGCCACCTACTATCCTTGTGTTCAGGAACTACCAGTGCCTGAGTATGTATTTTTATAAACGCCCTACTTTATCTGAGGCATTTGTTTCTTGGCTTTAATGGTGATTAGACTTGACAGCAGAGTGGCTAACATGTTAAAGTTCTCAGAACAAGTAGAGAAGTTGCTCCTTAGCCAAGAAGAGTCTGAGCCAGTAGCACAATTAAGCGTGTCCTGCAGCAGAGACTGAAGCTTCAGCTCTTCAGCTCTACTTTTCTTCCTCTATACTCAAGTATTTTGGGTAAAGAAAGTGTGGAGACTGTGTTGCATTTATTAGTAGGCGGGGTTCATTTGTGCATAAAGTTTAAAACTCATATATTGTATATGATGACGTGAAATGGCGGGGGAGGGGAGAAAATGGGGTACAGAAAAACCCAAATGTATAAGCATGCTTTTCAGTTTTAATGTTTAACGTTTAAAAAGCTTTCTGGGGAAGGAATGAGGGCTCGCAACCATGATGCCTCTTTGTGTGGATAATTCTTCAGAAGTTGCCTGTCTTTGCTTTCAGTCATTTTGTTTTATATGTGTCTGTGGAGATGGTTTCTACAAGTTTTGGTAATCAATTCTTCTAAATTTGAGTTGAAAGACTGCTTATATTCTTTACTTTTTTCCTTCTCAGAATGCATTCTTATGGTATTTACAGAATGGTTTCCATTGCTAGCTGAATTTAGGAAAGTAAGCATTCAATTTTTCACATAATTGTGCAAATTATTTGTAGATTTATTTTTAAGGTATGAATCACCTTTTTGCTATCTAAGAATTCTTCATTTTTCTTTGATACGTGTCAAACTTGTTTTCCCTTTCCTACACCTACATGGTGTGATTGAAAGAAGTTTATACTTCATATAAATTCTAGAAATATATGCACAAGAATGAAAATTGGAATGAGTAAGAGAATCATTGAGTTGCCTGGTACATTTAGGAAATATTGAAAGCTGTAATTTTTGATAAAAGTTAAAGACCTGCCTGTATGTGTTAAAGGTCTTTGGTAGAAATACCCAAGTTTTCCGCGTAATTTCACCTTTGTGAAAGGGATGTTGGCATGGGTCTCATCTGAGTTGTTCCTTATCTTGGGTGGTTCACAAAATAAAATACAAAATACATTTCAGTAACAAGGTCTCTAAGCCATCTACTGGATGGGATTCTAGGATGGAAAATATTCATATAACTAAAGCAAGTAATATGAACTATGGCTCAAGGCTCAAGGATACTCAGGACCTAATTTAAAAATTATGTTTCTTACCCTTTTTAGCTCTTATTTTTATTTTATTTTATTTTTTTAAATTTTAATTCTCATTTGAGGACATTGATTTCTAGAGAGAGGGAAAAGGAAAGCTAAAGACATTGATGTGTGAGGAAGACATTAATTGCTTGCCTTTCCTACATGCCCCAACTGGGGATTGAATCTAAAGCCTAGATATGTGCCCTGCTTGGGAATCAGACCATTCCCAAGCATCCATTCAGTGTATGGGATGGAGCTTCAGCCAATTGAGCCACATCAGCCAGGGCTGATTTTGATTTTTAATTATTTACAATAATGGAAAAGATTGGCTAGCAATATTCCTGACTGGCAAGAGAAAAATTAGGGACAGTGTAGGTATGAAATCAAAGAGGAAAGGTAAAAAATAAGAGCCTTTGAAGTGGGGATGAAATGGGGAGACTTTACCTAGTTGAGGATAGATTATCTAGTCAGTCCTATTATAGGTTAAGTGCATTTCACTAGTCAGATTTCATTTAAATGAAGATCTCTTGCAAAAAAGGAGTAACCTTTTCCATAACAAACATATTTCCTATTTCCTGTTAGTTCCACTGTTGCAACCTGATTCTGTATGTTCCCTCGAAAAGGGAGAGTAATCTTTTATAGAATTTGTCTACCTCCAGTGCCTCTAACAGTGCACTCAAAGGGACTTCATTTCTTCAGTTGGAATTAATTATTGAAAGGCTACTGTATGGAAAATGCTAATGCAAAGGGGGGAAGACTATCCCATGAGCTCTGTTCTTTTGGTCAATCTTTTATAGACTTGAACCAATAAAATGAAAGAAAATGTACCGATTTACAAATTTATTATAGGCAAGACATATCAGTTAGAAGTGTTCTGGTATAGAATTGCCAATTTGTAAAGTACTGATTACTTACGGTATAATGAACAAATAGAGAATATGCAGACAAAACAAGTTCTCTGGTTGTTGCATTTTGTTTAGGTATTGTTTATATGTACATTTCTTTTCATGCTTGCCACATCCTAGAGATTGATAGGGAGGGGTAGTGTTTATTGCTACACATGAGAGAATTGCTTGACCAAAGTTATTCAGATAGGTAAACCAAAATCAGAATTAGCTTTCAGTTCTTCTGAATGAGAGGATTGGGCCCAATGAGTCCGACAGACAAGATATAGTGCAGAGGAAACCATGCCAAAGAGGAGGCTTTGGGAGGCGGGTGAGTGCAAAAAGTCAGGGCTTGCCAGTTGAGGCCAAAGGAACCTTTCTAGTGATATGAAAGAAGGGCTAAACGTGGCCAATGCCGTGCAGAAGAGGTGACATAGTGGCAGGAAGTAAGTTTTAGAGAACTGGGATTGTTGCTTTAGATGGGACAAAGAGAAGGGAAGCAGAGGGATCAGGAGGTATTGCACAAATGTATGGCAAAGATGAGTTACTAATAGGGGAAATACAGGATAAGACAGTGGGCATAAGGGAGATAGTGTTACTATGGTTAAGGATCATCTGGGCAGTTTGTGGCATCTAGAATGTTACAGACAAGCCATTTGAAGCATTGTTGTGTTTGCCTTGGATGGAAAGAAGAAGAATAATTTTTCAGAGGAAAAGGACCAAGTGGAAAACTAGATTATGATAGAGCCAGGGCTCAAGCCAAAGTCTGCTAACTCATTGGTGAAAGTTTTCTGGATGATAACAGTCTTCAAAACCACCACTGGGCCCCTGGCTGGATAGCTGATTTGTTGAAGTATTGTCCCAGACTGGGTACTAAGGTGCACCATTTGTGTGGGCTGAGCATACCCTCCTTTTGGGGTTGAGTCTTTGTTGCTGTTGGCAAATCAATGGGAATTACCTAGGTCAGGTAGCTGCAAGGAGTGTTTGTGACCACTGATCACCAACTTCTGCTCTCTGTGGAGGGTCAGCTGTGCAGGGGCAGGATGGCAGTGCTCTGATGTGGTCTGTAGCTATCCATGGGGTGTGCTGGCCCTGGGGTCCCCAGGTGGTGCAAGCCAAAGTCAGCCCCCACCGGTGTTTTGCCTGAGCCATTCTGCCTGAGTTACAAAGCACTCTGAGCTTTGTACTGATTACTTACGGTATAATGAACTGGTTGCTACATGTGCTGGGCTTGGAAATTCTTAGGCAAAGCCAAGTCCTGAATCTAGACTGGCTGCTGCTAGTACCGGGCCTGGGGCACACGCACTGAGGCCAGCTGTTGCTTGTTTGATAGGATTTAGAAAGTTGTCATATTCATATGGAAAGCAGCTTGAGTGGGCCCATTAAGTAGGGCCGTGTGGATCTCGAGGGATCTCCAAGGCAGGTCAAGTAGCGTTAGCCAGGTTGATGGTGTCTCAGATATGAAACCGGCTTGCTGGCTCTCTGGGGGTAGGGTTTAGAAAAAAGACAATGGCCTCTGCTTTCCTTAATGCCAGACACTTCAGTTTCTCTCTGCATACCACTGGTGACTTTCAATCTGCTACCTGTGTGCTGGAGCTCAGAGGGAGTGAGTATGAGTAGGTGAGTCTGTATATGGATCCTTTAAAAGGAACTGCTTGGGGCTCCAGCCATTTCTTCCACTGACTCAATCCCCACTTATCTTCCTGGCACTGGAGCTGTGGGCTGGGACTCCTTGTTCCCGAGATATCCCTCTTGCATGTTTATCCATCACACGTGGGTGAGAGACCAGCCTGTTCTGTATCTGTGCCCCTCCTATCAGTCTTAATGGATGTGGTTTCTTTAATTCTATAGTTGTCAGACTTCCATTCAACTCAATTTCTGATGGTCTGGCTGATGGTTGTTCTATATTTTAGTTGTAATTTTGATGTGGTTGCACAAAGAGGCAATTAGATTTCTCTTTTTTACCTCAGTTTTATTGGTCTGTTCATTTATCCAGGTTTTGGGCTGGGGTAGTCTAACTTTGTTTCTATCAAGACACCTTTGCTCATCTTGCAAAGAACAGGTTCCTCTCAACTTCATCTGATCCCCTTTAGATTTTCTGAGGATCAAGTAATTAAAATGAGGAGGCACATCTGTGGTTAGCATTTGGTTTGGAAAGCAGCTAGGAGGCTCCCTCTTCAAGGTGCAGTGCTAGCTAGGTGGTCTGTGGGGCAGAAAACGGTTAGTAAAGAGTTTTTGTGTGTTTTTTAATTAAGAATACTTAATTACTAGAATAAATTGCTGATAAGTAACAGGTTATTAGAATATCTAAACCTATAATATATCATGAATTAATAGGCAGTGATTCCAGGCAGCCTGTGATTAAATACTGCATGGGAAAAAGAGCAGTGACCATCCACACAGGTGTTTTCTATGTCCATCTTGGTCACAGTAACTCCCTTTCTTTTTCTATTCAGGCTCTTACTTGCAGCAGAGGAGAAATAGGCCTTCTAATGAATGAGTGCTGGTGTCTTGGCCCATAGCTCCTGATGGTTGTACAGTTGGAAGATCATATGGGATATCCCATTATTAGCTCTGAATTTTCCTGCTTTTCGGTGGACCAGCCTATTGGGATTTCATTAATATGGTGCAAGAAAATTTTCAACTTTGGAAATTCACAGAAACATGTAGTACTCATTTGTGGGAATGAAAAGGTTGTGATTTGTATTTTAACTTGGCTCTTTAGCCAAGTCAGGGTATCAGCTTTCATTGCAAAATGGTTGAATCCACACCAAATTTGCTGAAAAATCAGTGTTACATTGTATTTTGATTTAACCTAGTAGCTCAAGCAAATTGGAGCAATGGCAGTGTTCATAGATGGTGTCCATGTGGTCAGCAGGGTGTGTCATTCCCAGACATCATGTCTGTAGCTTCCCTTTTGCAATTCTGGCCCTGCAAGTCAGCAGAGCACAGCATGTGGTGATGGGTTTGAAACAGGGAGAGGGCTGCAGTAGGCTGTATCTGGGTACCCAGAAGCCCTGAGAGGCAGGCCTTACAGGTTGTTAGGAGGGAGGTTGGACTTGTGAGGTGTAGACCTCTGTAGAAAGAATGGTTTCCCCACCACCACTACCACTACACCACACCACCACTAAGAAAAAACAACAAAAAAATGGTTTTGATGGCCCTTTTGGTCAAGGTTGCTGAGAGGCTTTCCCAGATAGTGGGCATCTTGAGAGTAAAAAGCTACTAGGGTATTCTCAGGCTCTCCTGGTGCTCATTATAGTAGGGTCCTGTCAAGGATGTTCCAGCTCAGAGTAAAAAATAACTAGGTTAGCATCTGTCTTTGCAGGTTAAGAAAGAAAGGCTCAGATGTTTTGTTTGGTTTTAATTATACTTATTTTAATGTAGAATGAATGACTTCGAAAAGAAAAGTTTATCAGCCCTAGCTGGTGGCACAGTGGATAAAGGCACTGGCCTGGGAACCCAAAGGTTTTACATAACCAGGTTGCAAGCCAGGTCTCCAGCCAGGTCCTTAGCTGGAGGCAGGTGAAAGGCAACCATACATTGATGTCTCCCTCTCTGCTTCTCTCCTTTCCCCTCTCTCTAAAAATAATAAAATCTTAAGAAAAAAAAAAGTTTAAATCTTTTATTACAAAGTATTAAATTCCTTGTTTTATGATACATGAACATCATAACTAAAATTTACCATTTCTATTTAGGCAGAAACTCTATCCTGAAGATAAGCCCTTTGGAGCTTCAACGTTTCCACATCAGTATTTATCATCTGAGGTGGCTCTTCATCCATACACCTGTTCACCTTACAACCTGGAATCTGCACAGAAGGTTTGCCCAGCGCCTGGCTCCCAGTATGAGTATAGTCAGCCCAGTCGTTACCAAGGTTTTCAGAGGGTGAAGCCACGGTATGAGCACAGGAGTGCTTTCCCACAAGATACAAAAGCACTGTTTAAGGTTAGTATGTGCTGTGGTTTTGTTAGCATTTAAAATGTAAGGAACTAAGCAATTCTTGCATTAACTTAAGCATTACTCTCCTTTCTTGTGATATTAAAGGATTGATTTGGCCTTTTTTCAAATGGTTGAGTTGTGAATACAACTTGTTATTAATTTGTTCCAGAACTCATGGCAAGTGCCAAAACCAACAATACAGAATGATGGAGCATTTTCTTTTGTGGGGTGATGTTGTGACTCATACAGAAGTTCTAGCAAGTGCTGAGTGCTAAAACTTTTTTCTTATCAAAATACAATCAGTACAGGGTTTGATGAGTTCTGAAGCTACAAGTACCAAGGCATGGCTGTACTTATTACTTGCAATTTTAAATCTGTTTTATAGTGGTATAGTTGACCCTTGAACAACATGAGATTGAAATGCACCACTGGATCTGCTTATATGTGGATTTAAAAAAAAATGTATATTGGCTCTGGCTGGTGTGGCTCAGTGAATTGAGTACCAGCCTGTGAACCCAAAGGTTATTGGTTCGATTCCCAGTCAGGGCATCCGCCAGGGTTGCTGACCAGGTCCCCAGTTGGGGGTGTGAGAGAGGCAACTGATTGCTGTTTCTCTGACATATCACATTTCCCTTTCCTCCCTCCTTTCCTCTCTCTCTAAATAAAATATTTCAAAAAAAAAACAAAATAGGTTACCCCTGACTGGTAGCACAGTGGATAAGGTGCCGGCCTGCGAACCCAAAGGTCGCAGGTTCGATTCCCCAGCCAGAGCACATAACCAGGTTGCAAACCAGGTCTCCAGTCAGGTCTGTGGCTGGAGGCAGGTGAAATGCAACCATACATTGATGTCTCTCTCCCTCTCTGCCTCTCTTCCTTCCCCTCTTTCTAAAAATAATGAAATAAAATCTTTAAAAAAAATACAATAAAAATTTTTTAAAAATAGGTAGAAAAATTTTAAGAGGTTGCTGACAATTTTAAAAAGTGTACAGACAAACCTGGTTATTTCTTTAACATTTTTTTCTCCAGCTCACTTTATTGTAAGAATATGGTATATAATGTATACCTAACATACAGAATATGTTTTCATTGACTGTTATATTATTGGTAAGCCTTCTGGTCAACAGTAGACTTACTAAGTGTTCCCGGATCAGAAGTTACATGCAGGTTATCTACTGTTGGGGTGGCGGTGCCCCGAGCCTGCTCATTCAGGGGTCAACTACAGTTTTCCTGATTTGTGTTACTTTTGAATCTTTACTGCAGAAAAAAACGTACGATGAGCAAAAGTTTGACAATAAGAAGGCTGATGGAACTATATCATCTGATATAAAATCAGTAAAAGGCTCACATCATATGTCCATTTGTGCTGACACTAATTTGAATACAGGTAAAAATAACAAATTTTATGTTTTGTGTTATGTCAACCTATTCCACCCCAGAAGTGTTGCTGTTCCTTGGACAGCTATTTCTGTGGGTTTATTGTGAAAAGCCAAGGCCATCAGATGTCCTGTGGAATCCAGGAGGCCTTTTCTCCTAGGATGGAGACCTGCTGTGTGGACTTTGTGGTATGCCCTTACTCTGTTATTTACCTGTTTTACACAAGAATTTGTCTTAAGGTCATATAGCAAGTAGGTCATGACCGTACGCCTCACAACATAGCCTTAAATAAAGCAGATCTTAACCACATCATTTGTACTTTGTTTGGACTTGTTCGTTTCTAAACACAGCTTCTCTAGTATTCTGTTGGAACACTTCTTAATAGGTAGGACAGTTTGTTTTTTGACTGTGATTCTGTCTTAAACAATACCTAACCTGGAACAGTATAGTTACTCAGAGGATACTGACTTATTTATGCTGGAAGTCATGTCTGCTCTTGGATTGAAAACTATCATTCTGGTCTGTGGCTGAAAGTTGGTGGTGCTTCATGGTGTGTTTCTTATTTCCCCCTGTAATTTATAAGTGCAGTTTGATCACAGGCATACCCTAGTTATATAATGACTTAAAACCTTTGTAATAGTGTACTTACTGGGAAAGGCCTATCGTTTATTTGTAGTATAATTTATGTTACTTTGTATGTAAGTCTTACTCTTTGCATTGACTTATAAACATAGAAAGGTGAAAGCATTTAATATTATAATTCTGGGTGTATGATTAAATAACAGGGTCTTTATGGCATTGTGAAAACTATATTGACAACTACATTGCCATTCATTTGCATTTGAAGGAGAAAGATAGGAAAGAAATTGTAAGTTCAGTTCTATTTCCTTCCCTCCAGTTTGTTCTAGCAAACTAAAATAGGGAACATTTCTTAAAGGAATTTGTTAGTGTCTCTAAACTTTCAAAATTAATACGTGTATGAAGAATAATCAGCTCTGATGGCTGGTGGCACATTGGATAAGGTGCTGGTCTGCGCACCCAAGGTCGCTGGTTCTTTTCCCCAGCCAGGGCACATAACCAGGTTGTAAGCCAGGTTGTAAGCCAGGTCTGTAGCTGGAGGCAGGTGAAAGGCAACCATAAATTGATGTCGCTCTCCCTCTCTGCCTTTCTCCGTTCCCCTTTCTAAAAATAACAAAATCTTAAAAAAAAAAAGAATAATCAAAGTGCCTAACTATATACAGTCAGGTTACTATTACATCAACATTAGAATTATTCCTAAAGTTTTCAGTGTCACCCTGATTGGTGTGGCTCAGTATGTTGGGCATCATCCTGCAAACTGAAAGGTTGCCAGTTTGATTCCCAGTCAGGGCACATTCCTGAGTTTCAGTCAGGTTTCTGGTTGGAGGAAGTTGTGGGCATGCGAGAGGCACCCACAACTTTGATGTTTCTCTCCCCCTCTTTTTCTCTTCCCTCTCTCTAAAAATAAAGAAAAAAATGGTTGAAAAAAAACTTCTTTAGCATGTTTTAGTTTTTCTGCTTGGTGGCCCAACCAGAGCAATTGCTACTTCTGGTCATATAGATTTACACTGTTACATAGGTTACCAGCACTAGCAAAAGTTAGGCTGTTTTGATAACAACGTGTTTCATCAACAGCAGTAGAATTTTTATACTGCAACTTAAGTATGAGTACAGATCCTCAAACATTAAAAACTTCCTCCTATTTTTAATTCTGTAAATACAGATGGTTATCATAAACGAACAGACAGGAAATCCAGAACCATTGAAAAATGTGGACCTGCCATCAAACCTGAGTTTGAATTTACCAGGTTGGATTTTCCTAAACTGCAGGGTGCAGAGAACAGTGAGATATTAGAGACACCAAAACAGCCCAAGTGGGGACCTTTACGCTCTGCCTCTACAGATACCTCTCTCGTGAGGGAAGTGGTGAAACCTGCTCCATTTTTAACAGAGGTGAGTGCAGGCTACTTTCTTCTGTGTTCCTCTTTTTTTTTTTGTTGTGTGAACTGTTTACAGTGAGGCTCTGACACCTACTACTGCTATTCTTTCCAAAGAATCACCTAAACACTTAATTTTATCTGTTAGCCAGAAGGTACTGAAGAGGAAGATTCTTGCGTGAATCCAGCTGATTAGATAGCCCATTGCAAACATCTTGTAGCATTGTGTTCTGACAGCACTTTTTCAATACAGACAAGAGTTTATTTACTCAGATAGTAAAAAAAATAGAACTGCACATGTAATATCTGATTTTCCAGACTTTTTATCTGTACCTCTCTTGTTAACGATATAGCAAATTCAGTGACAGTAATTGCTGTAAAGTGCATTCGGTTTCCCACTTAGTAATTTTAAATGATACTGTATTCACCACTTGATCTCAGGGTTTTAGTCCACCATATCAAGCCCATTTTCCTCTCAAATAGGTTGATTTGAGACTTTTGGGAAAAAGTTATCGAGTTTTTAGTCCCTAAAATCATCCTGTGACAGGTTTCTGATAAAGGAAGGGTGGGGCATTTCCTAATGTGAGGATAAGGAGAAAGAAGATACTATGAAGAAAATAGCTTACCCAGTTGCACCTCTTCAATAGACATTTCCTGTCCTTCTCTTGGGTGCTTGGACACCAAAGCCCCAAGGTTGGCTTATACTGTGCAGAAGATAGGCCAATCCCATGGCATTTGTTTGCTATGTGGCTGCAATGAGTAAGGCTGGTTGATATAGAAGAATCACAGTCTCATTTGGCAGATGAGTGATCCTTCTGGGCCCAGTGGAGTATGTGGAATAGCTAAGCAATTGAGGGGCTCCATGACTTGGTCACAGGCAGCTAGTGGATAAGTCCAAGGCCGTGACTGCTACAAAGTAGAACAGGGCGGCAGCATAACGGACACTTTATGGCATGGTCAAATGTTAGAGGTGAGTATTGTGCATGTGGACATGAAGGTACATATCATGCCATGTAAGAACATTTACGTACTTATTACCCTATTATATACTTAACACTCCTTTTATTTTTAAAAGGTCTTATTATTTCCAGAAAGAGAGGCAGGGAGAGAGGCAAAGAGTGAGGGAAACATCAATGTATGGTTGCCTCTCACCTGCCTCCAGCTACGGACCTGGCTGGAGGCCTGGCTTGCAACCTGGTTATGTGTCCTGGCTAGGGAATCAAACCAGCAACGTTTGGGTTTGCAGGCCGGCGCGTTATCCACTGTGCTACCAGCCAGGGTCTATATTTACACTCTTGAATTGTATGTACAATTTTAAAAACTTTCCCTTTATAAGAAACTTTTTTCCTGATTATACTAGTACTATCCTTGAATACCTCAAAAAAAAAAAAAAAAAAAAAATTTGACGTTGTATAGCCAAGAGAAAACCATGGTTAGCACTTCATCTTTTGTTAATTGTATGTACGTTGTGGAAATTGTACATGTGGAGGAGATTAAACATGGGCTTCTCGTCAAAACTTGCCATTTTTCCCCATGTCTCTACTCTCTAAAGTTGCCCTGGAGTTTTTGATCTTGATATATATAGTCGACTCAATCATTTTTGAACAGGTAAGCCACTTTTAATGTTTTATTGGCATTGATGAGCATACATGTTATGCATATTGAGAACAGGCTGTGTTTTAGTAGTTCGATTTTTTTACTGGATTTGGATATAGTGAAGTGGCAAAATGGGTAAATTTGTGAAGTATATCAGCATTAGAATTTATTTTCAAACTATTTGGATTTGAATTTATTAGTTTCCTTTTACCTTCAGCTCTGCTTGTCACTTTGAGATGTTTTCTAATGTACTTACAAAAAAATCCCGGTGTTTGGGGTTTTTTGTTCTGTGCATATGGCAGCTTTCAGTCTTTATAAAAGCAGGCACCAATTACAATACTTATGTTGATTATCTTTGTGGATGTTTGGGAGGACTTTGGAACTTTGGTGTGTGGGCTTCGGAAAGGATGTTTTAGTATTCATATGGGGACACTGGGGTTTTAAGAATGGTATTGGCACGTGTGTGTTGATGTGAAAGTTGTCTATAATATGATGAGTTTTTAAAAGTTGAGCCCTGGCTGGTGTAGCTCAGTGGATTGAGCACTGGCCTGCGGACCCACGTGTTGCTGATTCGATTCCCAGTCAGGACATATATCCACGTTTTAGGCTATGTTTCCATCCAGATCCCCTGTGGTAGGCCAGTGAAAGGCAACAGCTATACATTGATGTTTTGCTCCCTTTCTTCCTCCCCCCTTCCCCTCGCTCTAAAAATAATGAATAACATCTTAAAAAAAAACGTTGCTTGGGATGCCATTATTGGGATATATATAAAAGTGATACATAGGTGTTTATCTAGAACTAGGCAGAGAAGACGAGAGATGCTAGTTAAGCTGAAGAGAGTGGGTGGATTTTTATCTAGAGAGATTTGGTAAAAGGAAGTAATTTAACTTTTTTACATTATATACTTAGGTATTTGGAATTTTAATTAGCATATATTTTGAAGATTTTAAGAATGGCAAAAGCCCTTACTGGGGTGGCTTGGTTGGTTGGACATCATCCTATTGACTGAAAGATTACCTGTTTGGATTCCCAGTCAGAGTCAGGGTTAGAGTCAGTCAGGGTTGCATGCCTGGATTTTTGGTCAAGTCTCCAGTTGGAGATGTTCAGGAGGTAAACCAGTCAGTATTACTTTCCTACATTGATGTTTCTTTCCCTCTGTTTCCCTCTCCCTGTAAAATAAATAAATAAATACAATCTTTTAAAAATGGCAAAGGAGGCTGTACTTTACAGTTAAATGATTCCTTTCAATTTGATCCTGTTATTGGGATTTATATAAAAGTGATATATATAGGTATTTATCTCCTAGGCAAAGAAGTTGAGAGATGCTAGTTAAGCTATAGATAGTGTATGGTTTTCTAGGGAGAGAGATTTGGCAGAAGGACGTAATTGAACTTTTCACATTATGTATTTGGGTGTTTGGAATCTTTCTCATGCAAATGCATCAACTTTAATATCTTTTGGAGTATTTTTTAAAATAGTATATTTTTTATTTTTTCCATTTCCATTTATCCTCCTATATCTAATATTTGGAATTTTTAATTAGCAAATATTTTAAAGATTTTTTTTTTTTTTAAGATTTTATTTATTATTTTTCAGAGAGAGGGGAAGGGAGAGAGGCAGAGCAGGAAAGAAATATCAATGTATGGTTGTCTTTCACCTGCCTCCAGCTACAGACCTGGCTGGAGATCTGGCTTGCAACCTGGTTATGTTGCCCTGACTGGGAATCGAACCAGCGACCTTTGGGTTCGCAGGCCAGTGCCTTATCCACTGTGCCACCAGCCAGGGCCCTATTTTGAAGATTTTAAGAATGGCAAGGAAAGATGTATTTAAAAATTACGTGGGGGGAGGCAAAGAAGGGGAGCAGTTTAGTCAAGGAACTAGCATGGAAGAATCATGGACATGAACAACAAGTGGGATTGACTTTTGGGTGGGGAAGGGGACAGATGGGAGGAAAAAGGGGATGGGTATAATACAACAACAAAATTAAATTAGAAAAAAATTAAAATTAAATGATTACTTTCAATTTGAAATAGTAAGAAAATAACTGGTTTGCTTTTTAGGGTGAAATAGTGGTGAAAAATAATAATCCAACTGACTCTGTAACTGATAATGCTACCGCCAGTCCCTCTTCATGTACAAGAGGTAAGAGTGGCTACCAAATATTATTTTAAAAAATCAGTTGTCTATTTTTTAAGTTCATTTTTAGTCCAGTGCAACTGAAATATTTTTGTCTTAAAGCCTTCTTTAAGGTAGCTGAAGGGTTGTTGATAAACTGGCATGGTGGTTAAAAAATTAAAGTAAATGAGATCCCACATGTCTGTGTAAGATAGCAAAGAATTCTAAATGAAATGCTTGTCCAGTTCATTGAGAATGTTTATCAACTCAAAAGTGACAGTTTCCTTAAGTATTACCTATACCGGAGGTTCTCAAAGTTTTTGTTCTCAGGACCCCTTAATACACTTTAAATAGCCCCACAGAGCTGCTGATGATTCAGACCATTGTCAGTATTTGCAATATTTGAAGTTAGAGAAATTTTAGAAATACTTATTCACTTAAAAGTAACAATAATAAACCTCTGCATGCGAACAAAGCATTTTTATAAAAAGCAGCTGTTTTCTAAAATTAAGACAGGAGTGCAGCCTTTTTGTACATTTTTTAATGGTTGGCTCAGTAGATCCACCTTGGCATTTAGCTGTTTCACTGTCCTGCCTTTGTGGTCTCTGGAAAAGCCAAAGAGAGGGGAGGGGAGAGGCAGGGGTGAGGAGCCCAGATAACACATTCCTGCTGTTGGGAAAACAGTTTTGACTTCAACTTCAAGGGTCCTAGGAACCTTTGGCTACACTTTGAGAACTGCTGGTCTGTGCTGGTCAAAAATAATATATTCAGAGAGTGTTCAATGGAGTCTGCTTTTGAAATTTTTATAAGTAGCTTGTCCTAACAGAAGAAAGTTTTACAAAATTATATTGTGTTTTCTCTTGCATTCTTGTGTTTGGTACAAAGATCTTCACTTTAGAGGCTACTTTAAGGATGTGTATCTCTGTTGTGATAAGAACAGTCTGTCTCATTGTCTTGGGTAGCCACAGGCTGCTGACATGACCTGCCCATGTCCTGATGGCTGTTCTTTTGTTTTGTCTGTATATAGAGTTTCAGGGGCACCTAAGGAGTAGTGTGGCTGTGCTTGTGCCTGTGTTCTAAAAACGAAATAAATTTCCAGTTATTGTGATAGCTGAAGTCTAGTGACCTTTGACTTCTGCTGTTAAAGATACACATCAAGGTTAGTAGGGCGAACATTTGATCTTTAGCTTGTTAATTCTGTGTGTGTGCCATGTGGACATAATTGAGGATTGCTGTTTTTTTAACTGGATACCCCTAAGTGAAAACCAGTTTCTAGGAAAATCACTTAACCTAACAAGTTAATTCAGCATGCATGATCCAAGGAAAACACAAGTTTAGTAAATATTGTAGTTTCCAAGAGGATGTTTTGAACAGCCTACATTTATTTATGCTCTGGGTAATTATCTCACATGATGCATGTTTGGAATTTCTAAGGAGTTTCTGTTTACTGCTGAGACTGTTCCCCAATTGTGGTTATCTCTGAGCAGAGTTATCCTGGACACCAATGGGTTATGTTGTCCGTCAGATGTTATCTACAGAACCATCACCAGCCCCTAGAAATGTTACTTCTGTGATAAACTTAAAGACAGTTGTTTCATCAGCAGATCCTAAAAATGGTAGCATATCATCTCGAGTTTTATCTTCGGATTCTTCCTACATCAGAGAGAAACCCATTGGCCATTCATCTAAAAAGGTATGCATCACATTTGGGTAATGTGGGTCTCCTATGCTGCTGGATGGTCTTCCACCCCCTACCCCACCCCCAAATCCTGACTGAAAGTGTTCCATTCAGTACTGTGGTCAGTCATCTGAGTTGGTTGTCTTTGGACCTGGGGAAAAAAATAGGACCTCAGTCAGGGAATATAAGTGGTAGCTTTATGTATGAGTGAGTGTGTATTTTAGACCAGTGGCCCTGACATATTTATGGACCATTTTGAATTTTTTAAATGAGAGATGCTAGCAGAAATGTATACTCTGCTCCTGCATTCTTTCTCCCAGTCTTTAGTCTATGGAATTGAAATTGCTTTACTGAGCCCTGGCTGGTGGCTTAGTGAATAGGCACCAGCGTGTGAATCCAAAGGTTGCTGGTTTGATTCCCAGCCAGGGCTCATAACCAGGTTGCAAGCCAGGTCTGTAGGTGGAGGCAGGTGAAAGGCAACCATATATTGATGTTTCTTTCCCTGCCTGCCTCCCTCTCTTCCCCCCTCTCTAAAAATAATAAATAAAATCTTTATTAAAAAAAACCCTAACATGTAAGGATAAATAAACAATTTAAAAATAAATCAATAATTGCTTTTACTTAGTAGGGCACTGATTGCACAGTGATTCAGTTCCAAACTTTGGCATTTGTTCGGTATATGTTACTGCTTCTTGATTGATTACAGCTTACATGTTGTATAACAGCATTTTGGAACTTATTTTTTCTTTTCAGTTCGAGTCATTTTAAGCTGTAAATTTTATCCCTAGGTTTGTGTTTTGGAAAACCTTTTTTGTTGGTCTAGATTTTGTTCTTGACTTTCAGTATACTGAGTCACAAGATTTGTCCAGAGGTCTCCAGCAATGTAATAAGAAAAAAACAGACATTTATTAAAGAAAATACAAGATACAAGAAACATTGTACATAGGACAATGAGGTCTCAGTCCCCTTCAAAGTAGGCATCTTGGGACCTCACACAGTTCTCCCAGTCACCATCAGCTGTCCCATTGTATTTTCCTAAATCTCATCAACAGTGTGAAATCTCTTCCTTTACAAAGGTGATTTTAGTTTTGGGAAAAGCCAGAGTCACAGGATGCCAAACCTTGGCTGTAGGGAAGCGGAGTCACCTTAGGTGATTTGATGTTTTTCCAAAAAAACTGCACAAGATGTGATGCAGGGGTGGGTGAGTTGTTGTGGTGAAGCAGCCAATCATCAATCAGTTGCCCATAGCTGTGGCCTTAGGAATCATCCCAGTATTTTCACAGAGGAATATTCAAACTTAATGCAGAATCTGATGCAGATTTATTGCTGTTTCTCATTTTGAATGTAATGGCCATATAGTACATAATGCTCACATCTATTGCCTCCTTCACTACTACAGTGAAGTCATTGTTCACACAGGCACATTTCAGTCTACTCTCCATGCTGCCAGGTTACATCAACATTGTACAAATTGTTCTCATACTAACAATGGCAGGATGTTTTCCATAGTATTCTTGTGGGTTGAAATAAGGTTGTGTTTCTTTAGTGCTGTGGTTTCCAGTCTTTTGGGGTGTGAGGGTACTTCCTGGTATCCAAAGTGTCGCAGACATCCTTCACAAATCGGCGCTGTGCATTTATGCTTGGCTGATTGAGGAAATGTATGAGGGCAACAGTTACAGTGAGATAACCCTGTGTGCTATTCCACGCAGCTTTGTGCTCTCATTTGAGAACACAGGAGGTACGAGTGAAACTCCATCTCAGTACACACAGAGGCCACTGGCCCTGAGACATGACCGTCCTCTGGGCACTGGCTGTGCAGGCCTCTCTGGCTGCAGCCATCAAGTCACTGTCTGAAGTGGTTTTCCTAATAGGCAGTTAACACTATAATTAACAGATTTTTTTATTTTCTAAGAATCATTTTTGAAAAGGTGATAAAATGAAGGTCTCTACTAGTCTTAGAACTTAGATTGCTTTGTATTGTGTACAGCAAGAATGATAAGGGTATTAATGGCTTTTCCTTTACAACTTTCTGTGTTGTAAATTTTTATTACTGAAATAACAAGTACAATGCTTCAAGGATCTAATTATGAAAAGGTCATCTTTCCCACAACCCTTTGATGGCCCCTCTCCAGCAGGGAAGTCTGTATTAATAACCTGGTATGCACCCTACCTAAGACTCCTGAAAACATAAAGAGGTTTGTTTTTTACTTTTTTTTTTTTTTTTAACAAAAATGTAGTCATTCTATATGCATTAAAAAAAAGTTACCTTTATCACTTAAAAAAATACCATGGACAGCTTCCTCCAGGTCAGTAGATAAACACTTTAATGGTTACTGAGGCTTTTAGCAGTGAAGGGTAAGTTCCCATGGGGGAAAGAGCAGGGCCTCAGATATAAAAAGGTGCCTTCTTAGAGCCCTGTTCTGATGTAGAGGAACTAGCGTTATACAGAGAAGTATAGAAGCTGTCAGGTAGCAATTAGTGCTCCAAGGAGAATCCAGAGGGAGAGGCCAGATAGGGATGGGATGACTGGAGCTGAAATGAGGGTACCATTCTAGCCTTGATTGATGTGTTGAGTGTAAGCATGAATACCCTAATGCCAGTGCCCTGCACCTGTTTGAGGAAAGGTCGGGGGCTGAAGGAAAGGTCAGGGACTGCGAGAAGGGTGGGAGGGGTGAAGTCAGATTCAAAATGGCAGGGTGGGCCCAGACATTCCAGTTTGAAGGCTGTACCAGTGATTCTTATGTGCAGTCAGTTTTAGGAACCATTGGGCCCTGGTGATTCCAATGGCACACTTGGATTTATAAAAAGACTTTTAAGTTGGGATTAGTAAAATTATTAACATGACTTCCTCAGGCTGAAAACTGGCTTATGTTTAAATCTACCAGTTTCAAAATATTGAATGTGAAAACTGTTTTCACAAATTATTTTTTCTTCATAATTCTCGTGAATGCTGGCTCTTTGAAAAATAGAGAATGAGGAGTTGAACTCTTAATAAAATTGCCATGTGGTTATATAATAATACTTTAATTTTGTTCTGATACATGGAATTAAATGTTCGGTTGTATGTCCTAAAAACCCATGATTTTATTTTGTTCTAGCCCAAAGCATCACGAGGTGGTGATCCTGAGCAAAGTGAAGCCTCAAGAAAAAATAAGGAAATTAAAGAAAAATCTAAATCAAAATATGAAGTCCTGACCATTCAAGAGCCACCCAGGATTGAAGTATATATTTCTCCCCTTGTGTGGTATAATATATGGGTCTGTCTTGATAGAAATGTAGTTTCATACTGGTGTTCTAAGTGAAGATCTTCAACATTTTCAACATTTTCTTTAATAACCTAGTGCTACAGAAAATAACCATTATCTTCATGTCTTCATCTTATATCCCAGCACAGTGCCTGTCTCATAGCAGGCGCTCAGTAAATGTGAGTGAATGAAGGAATGGTCTAGAAACAAAACTACGTGTATTAAAATTGAATAGTTTGTTCACTGTAATACTATTATTTACCCCTGAATATCTACCTTTTTTAATCTTTTTTAAAAAATATATATTTTAAAATTTTATTGTTGTTGTATTACATCCATCCCCTTTTTGCTCCCCTCTGTCCCCCTTACCTTTTTTTTTTTTTTAATTTTTTGCTTTAGCATGCTGATTTTTGCAGGACCTTATTTTCTATCCAGAAATTTTATAAGATGCTTCACTACAAAGGGAAATTTAGAATGCCAGAGAGCCATTGTGGGCCCTGGTCACAAGAGTGTCATGAATTTGCAAAAGTGCTTTTTAAATTGTCCTGTGGTACTGCAAGAATGCCTCTGTCCTCCAAGGAGCTGTCCAGCCGTCCAGCTGTCACAGGCTCTGACCATGTTTCCCAGAGGTCTGCATTACTAGACTCAGAAGCCTGGCTCCTGGTGCTCACAGAAGGTTTAACAGTTGCCCATATGTCCAGCTTCTTAGGGCCAAAACAGGCTTTCCCAAGGCTCTTGGAAAATTCCCTTGAGAATAGTGCAGTTGCATGTGAAGACCTGTGACCATGGTGAGCATTATGGTTTGGGCCAGTACGTAATTCATATTTTTGCCCCTATTTCTCACATAACTTTGCCAAGGCACCTAAAATTTTGACAGAAGCACACAGACATTTTAAAATTTTTTAAACATTTAGAGGCCTTTGCTTCTCTTTTTGTTCTTCAGTCTGGGATCAGCAAACATGTGAGGACACTTATATCCCCTGAGTCTGGATTGATGGCTTTGCTTTCCTAATGCAAAACATAATAGAAGAGTGGGTGTTTGAACACACTCTTGCTATGGTTGTTAGGGGAAGCTTTGTTGACTTCTTGGGGCCCTGCTTTTGCTTTCCGGAGCAGAAGATTAGAACCATGGTCTTCAGATTGGATCTAAGAGTAAAATTAAACTGCAGCCTGTTTTTACAATTTTGGGGGCTGTTTTGTATCATCTTTGAGCACTTCTGTGGGAATTTTCATAGAAAATATCATGAGCACATTTGAGTCTCATGATTTATGAAGTGCTAAAGAGTGTGTGGTTTACTTAGGATGCTGAGGAGTTTCCCAATCTGGCAGTTGCATCTGAAAGAAGAGACAGAGTAGAGGCACCGAAATTTCAGTCTAAACAGCAGCCACAGGTAAATTTTAGATTGAAACCACAATTGCTTTAGGATTAACTTTTCCTGCTAAACTGAACTCTTGAGAAAAAACTGCTTTCCAGACTTCCTTCTATATGGAGAACTATGGTTTTGTTTTGATTTATTCCTTCATTAGAGGAGGGCATTCAGTATGGTGAAGCAGAATTGGTGAAGGTAAAACACTTTGTCGCTTTTGTGATAAGATTTTGGTAAATATCACTGCTATATTAGGAAGGAGGGGAATACATACTGCCTATGAAACTTCAATTTAAAGGAAAAAATGTCCATTCAGTTTATTCAAGAAACAATAATTTCTTTGTGAGGCAGTAATGTCTGACAGAGGGAAATAACAGAGCCACCTAAATTTAACACTTTTTTAAAAAGATTTTATTTATTATTTTTAGAAAGAGGGGAAAGGAGGGAGGCAGAGAGGGAGAGAGACATCAACGAATGGCTGCCTTTCACCTGCCTCTGGCTACGGACCTGGCTGGAGACCTGACTTGCAACCTGGTTACGTGCCCTGGCTGGGGATCAAACCAGCTACCTTTGGGTTCACAGGCCAGCACCTTATCCACTGTGCCACCATCCAAGGCATAAATTTCACTCTTAAGTAGTTAGAATGAGCTGGAGAGGAGATGCTCCTTGTACCCCAGCCCTGCTATGGATCCAGGAATGAACTTATGGTTTATTATTTAAGTGGAGAACTTGTATACTTTTGGGTATGTTCATTTTAAGTTTTGCCTGTCAAGAGTGGGGTGATTATTTTCACATTTGTGAAAAATGCTAAACGTTTGTGTGAATTAACTTTTCATTACTGTGTTATAATTTGGACACTATAACCCATTTCTGCTACACTTAGGGCTTTCATTGTGATTTAGTTCTCAGGTATTAGGGTTTGGTGTCAGTGGGTGGAAGAGCAGGAGAGAAGGTGCTGAAGCAGTGCAACAGCCTGCCTGTACCACCTTTTATCCTATCTAAAACTCAAATCACAACATGTCAGAAGTACTCTTAGTTTAGAGTATATCAAACTTTGTGTCTAAATTCAGCCTTCATCCCCTGGACTTGTGTAAATTATTGACCATATCTCTGTGGTTTGATTGCAGTTGTTTGGCTCACTTGGGTAGTTAGAGAATAAATGGGGCTAACGAGGTAACATTTTTTTTTTTTTTTTTTTTATGTGCAAAGTTTTATTTGAAAACAAAGAGATGAAGTAAATACTGCAAAATATTAACATTTTAAAATCTGGATAGGGAGTTTATGGGTATGATTCAGAGTTTTTCTAAAATAAAATAGTGCCAAATTTGAGAACTAGGAATTCCCAGATGATCTTAGAACGACGAGCCTAGAGTCAGCTAATAACTGAAAAGTTGACTTTTTTTCATCCAAAGAAAACAAAGACTTGCCATACTCATAACTGTGAGTTTGGCAGTATCGTCCTCTCACAGATGAGGAAACTGAGGCTGTCGGTGGCGCAATGAATTAAGCAGCCAAGCCAGGTTCCAAACTGGGACTCACTATGCTGCCTGACCTGATAAACCAGCACTTGTGGTTCCAGGACAGTGACAGGCCCACAGGTGACACGACAGTCTTCCTAGACCATTTCTCTCTGAGGTACCCAAAAGGTTCTCCATCAGGGGCCTTCCATGCACACTGCCTTCCCTGGTGCCCTCTGCCACAACAGCTGCGTTAACCAGCTTAGATTTAAGAGCAATCACCAAACTTAACACATTGTTGACCGGCAATTTTATACAAAAGCTACCGCAAGTGCAAAAAGCACAAGTTAGCTTGTTACTGGTCAATGACGTTTATCTGGAAAACCCAAGTTTCTTTGTGACCAATGTGTTAACTGCCCTCTCCACTCACAGCCTGGGAAATGGAGGACCACGGGTCCGCCAAAGCTTGAAAACCACATCCGGTCACGCTTGAGTCACAGCACTTGTCACGCTGTTCTTGTCGGTGTGAGAGTCTACTTACCACTACCAGCCATACTTCCTGACCCGGACAGGACACCCATTTAAGGCTTCACCCCCGAGCACTGGAGCCTCAGCCCCTACACAACGCCTAGCACTCAGGAGGCACTAAATATGTGTACAAATAGCCAAATGCTAGGTGGTTATTAAAAATGGGGCAAAAAAGTAAATTACGGAGACTTTTCTTAACACATTAAGGACATAGAGAAGGATTCTTATATGAAACACACATTTTATAAAATTACCGGTGAGGCTAGTTGATTGGGCATCATCCCACAAAGACAAAGGAAGGTCGGTTTGATTCCAGGTCAGGCACATGCCTGAGTTGCAGGTTCATTCCCCAGAGTGTGTACAAGGGACAACGAAAGTTTTTCTCCCTTCCCCTCTCTAAAAATAAAGAAAGCCTTTAAAGATAAACTAATAAAGCGTATACCCTAACTAGCCCGCAGTGTGGCTGAGGGGCACCGTAACCACAGGACGAGGTAACATTGACCGAGGTAACATTGACCAGTGTTAACTGGTTTAATGTAAACCCAGTGTTGCGAAAGAAGAGGGAGGAAAAATAAATAACCACAGTGGTAATGCTGGCAGATAATGTAGGATTGAGTGGGGTTTTGTCTTTTAATTACATTAATTTTAATTTAAAGATTTTTATAGTTAATCTATTTCATTTTATCTTTATGTTTTTTGTCATAAAATGAAATCACAGTTTGTAAAATATTATAAACTTTTGATTTTTAAACTTTTTAGAGTAATTTTAAAAGTGGTGGAAAGAAGAGCCAAGTTCCAGTGCAGTTGGACTTGGGAGGGATGCTGATGGCATTGGAAAAGAAGCAGCACTCCCAGAGTCCAAAGAGGGCCCTTAAACCAGTGGTGTTTTCAGGTAAAAGAAGTTTTTCATTTCAGATGATTGAAGCTTTTTCAGATAGGCTATTTTGTGACTCTTCTTTTGTAATCCAGTTATTTATAATCAAAACAATATGGTATTGGAATAAAGATAGACATAGACCATTGAAATAGAAATGATAGTCTAAAAATAAACTCACATATGTCTGGCCACTGGATTTTTGACAAGGGTGCTGAGTTCATTAAAAGAATAAAGGACAACCTCTTAAAAATTGGTTCTGGGACAACTGGATTTAGCATATATTTATGCTAAAGAATAAAGTTGGATCCCTATCTCACACCATAAACAAAAGGAACTCAGAATGGATCAACAATCTAATTATAAGAGCTAAAACCATAAAATTCTTAGAAGAAGTAAGAGTTAAAATTTTTATGACCTTGAATTACACAATGAATTGTTACGACACTAAAAGGACAGGCAACAAAAGCAAAAATAGGTGAATTGAATTTCTCTAAAATTAAAAACAGTTGTGGACCAAAGGATATTATTGAGAAAGTGAAAGGACAACTTACTGAATGGGATAAAATATTTGAAAATCACATTTGATTTTCAAATATTTAATATCTAATACATAACTATAATTGAATAACAAACTCAAAAAATGGGCATACCTGGGGGGAGGAGGGAGGAAGAGGCAAGGAAGGGGAGCAGTTCAGATAAGAACCTAGTGTAAAGGAACCATGGACATGGACAACAGGTGGGATTGACTTTGGGGGGAATAGGTAGGTGGGGAGGGGGACAGAGGGGAGCAAAAAGGGGATGGATATAATACAACAATAAAATTTTAAAAAATGGGCATACCCTTGGAAAGACATTTCTCAACAAGAAGATACACAGATGGCTGGTAGCATGTGAAAAGATTTTATCATCATTAGCTATTAGAGAAATACAAGTCAAAACCTAAGTAAGGTAGTTCTTCATACTTTGGTAGCTAGGTATAAGCAAAAGCAAGAAAATGACCAGTGCTGGGGAGTACGTGGAAAAATTAGAACTCATACACTGTTGGTAGAAATATGAAATGATGCATCTACTTTGCGAAACAGTCTGGTGGTTCTTCAGAATGCTAAATATAGAGTTGCCATGTGACTGAGTAATTCCACTCTATCCAAAATAATTAAAAACATAGAGACTCAGACATTTGTACATTAGTGTTCATAGCAGTATTATTCATAATAGCCAAAAAGTAGGAACACCCCAGATGTATATCAACACATGAATAGATAAACAAAATGTAATTTAGCACACAGTGGATTATTATTCAGCCTTGAAAGGGAAGGACATTTTGACATATGCTAAAACATGGATGACCTTGAAAACATGCTAAGTGAAGTAAGACAGTCGCAGAAGGAAGAATATTGTAGGATTTCACTACATGAAATTTCTAGAAGAGGCAAATTAATAGAAAGTAGAGTAGAGGTTGCTAGGGATTGAGGGGAGGGATCATGGAAGGTGGTTATTGTTTTAAGGATTTTCAGTTTGGGCCATGGAAATGCAGTGGTGATGGTTTTGCAACATTGTAAACACAATTGAGGCTACTGAATTATACACTCAAAAACAGTTAAATAAAAAATGAACAGTTAAATAGTAGATTTTATGTTACATGCATTTTACCACAACATTAAAATTATTTAAATATGATGATTTTAAGAAACAAATATGCTGGTTTGATTCCCAGCCAGGTCACATAACCAGGTTGCAGTCCAGGTCTCTAGCCAGGTCCATAGCTGAAGGTAGATGAAAGGCAACCATACATTGATGTTTCTCTCTCTTTCTTCCTTCCTTCCTGCCCTTCTCTCTAGAAATAATGAATAAACCCTTTAAAAAAAAGTGTGATGACACTGGAAATCTCATGATTCATAAGTACCCTTTACAGCACAGGTGGCAAACACAAGGCCTATGGGCTGAATCAGGCCCTCCACCTTGTTTTATCTGGCACTGCACCTTGTTTATACCCAGCTTGCTTAACTGTTAAGGAATAGTTACATTTATATAGTCCTAAAATTAACATTTGGCCCTTTGAAGGCAACCTCAAGGCTGATGTGGCCCCTGGTGAAAATGAGTTTGACACCCCTGCTTTACAGGTTCTAAAGCTGCATCTCATGGAAGTGAATTACCCATCTGTCCATTGGATGCAGCTCATAATGGTATTGGCCTGGTCCTGATTACATCGTTCTCACCTCTGAAATGTCTTCTTGTAGAGCCAAGACAGTTGAAAGTGGAATGTGTCAGAGAAGGAAATATGAACATTTCGCACAATAGTCTTTTATGTATGTTTCCTACTTCTAAGGCAGTTTATTAATTTAAAAGAAAAAAGGCATTTTAAGAAAATGGTTAAGAAGCTTTTTCCCTGAAATATTTTAAAAGCTCATATATACTAATTATTTTATATGTAAATACCCCAATTAGCATCTCTGACAGTGATACTTTTTTTTCCCAATGTATGGTTGCCTTTCACCTGCCTCCAGCCACAGACCTGGCTGGAGACCTGGCTTGCAACCTGGTTATGTGCCCTGGCTGGGGAATCAAACCAGCAACCTTTGGGTTCGCAGGCCGGCACCTTATCCACTGTGCTACCAGCCAGGGCTTGATTTTATTTTTAACTGAACCATCCTGTCATCCTCTCATTTAATAATATTATTTCTTGTTAGCATCTTCTCTTTAGTCTGTATTTGTGTTTCCTTCATTATCTCAACAATTTTGGTAATTTATTCATATCAGAATCCAGTTTCATGAATTGTGTATCTTAATAATTCTTTAAAAAACTTTTTTTAAAGATTTTATTATTTCCAGAGAGAAGGGTAGGGAGAGAGACATCAATAGATGGTTGCCTTTCACCTGCCTCCAGCCATGGATCTGGCTGGAGACCTGGCTTGCAACCTGGTTATTTGTCCCGGCTGGGGAATTGAGCCAGTGACCTTTGGGTTCGCAGGCTGGTGCCTTATCCACTGTGCCACCAGCCAGGGCCAAAAAATATTTATTTATTTTTTAGAGAGGGGGAAGGGAGGTAGAGAAACATCAATGTGTGGTTGCCTCTCGCACACTCCCAGCTGGGGACCTGGCCTGCAGCTCAGTGAGGTATGTGCCCTGACTAGGAATTGAACCCGTGACCCTTTGGTTCACAGGTTAGCACTTAATACCACTGAGCCACACCAGTCAGGGCAATAATTCTTTTTTTTTTAATTATTTTTTATAATGCTTCTATGAATTGCCTAACTGTATACTTTGTATCCTTTTATTGTGCACCTTTTTCTTATTTATTTTAAGCTGCTCTTCCTTCCTTCCTCCCTCCCTCCCTCCCTTCCTCCTTTCTTTCTTTTCTTTTCTTTCTTTCTTTCTTTCTTTTTTTTTTTTTCCTTTTATTAATGTATGGTTGCCTTTTACCTGCCTCCAGCCACAGACCTGGCTGGAGACCTGGCTGGAGACCTGGTTATGTGCCCTGGCTGGGGAATTGAAACTGCAACCTTTGGGTTCGCAGGCCGGTGCCTTATCCACTGTGCTACCAGCCAGGGCAGGGCAATAATTCTTATATAGTATAGTAGTTCCCTATGAGGGACTCCCTTCCCGATAGTGGATACCTGAAACTACAGAAACAATAGTACTGGATTCTGTATACACTATTTTTTCCTATATCATGCACACCAATGACAAATTTTAAACTGCTACTGTGCTTTGGAGCTGTTAAGTAAAATAAGGGTTGCTTGAACACAAACACTATATAATACTACCATATTTGATCTAACTGAGACTACTAATAACTGACTAACGGGCAGGTGGTACGTAAAGTGCAGATAAGCTAGACTAGGTAGGACGGAGCAGGATAGTGCAGGATTTAATCATGTTGCTCAGAATGACATGCATTGTAAAACTTGCAGATTGTTTATTTCCAAATTTTCCATCTAAAATTTTTAGACCACAATTGATCACAGGCAATTGCAAAAAGGAAAACTGCTGTTAATAGGGAGCTACTGTATGGCAAAGCTTGAGACCACTGTCCTCTTAGATAGTCGTCCTCAAATTACTTAACTCATCTTCTGTTAGGTAAAGGCCTACAGTGCTGTTATTGTGTATTAATGTTTTCAGACCAATCCAGGTACTTTGGTACAGGTTGAACCATCTTTTTTTTTTTATCCCTGCAACGAAGCCTACTGTTTCTCAGTAAATGTGTGATCTCATTTTTTAACTGAGGACATTTCTGGTAGTTTGGTACCAGACTCTGAGTAAGCCTCTTTCTGCCACTTTGTTGACACCACCTTTGCAGAAGTTGGCTGTTGGTTTCCATATGCATATATTCTAACTATCTTATAAGGCCCTAGCAGAGACTAGTGATTTTCTAGTTAATTCCTTTGCATTTTTCACATATACATTTTCCCATACCCTCTTATGTGCAGTAGGTACCAGTCCCACCAGTTAACATCAATATGATTGTGATCACTACTTGATACTTCGGTTGCCATGGTCAACTCAGTTTTTCAGTTGCCATGGTCTGAACTCAGTTTTAGCTTGTTGAGTATTTTTTTTTAAGCGCATATATATATATGTATATATATATGTGTATGCACACACACACACACACACACACACACGTGTATTTTTAAATCCTTGCCTGAGCATACGTTTATTGGTTTTAGAGAGCCAGAGAGAAACATCTTATCGGTTCTCACCCTGACTGGCGATTAAACCTGTGACCTTTGGTGCATGGGATAATGCTCACCAACTGAGCAGCCTAGCCAGGACCTCGTTGATTAGTTTTTGATAATATGGTCAGTTAAGTGTGACTACAATTGGAGAATAAACTCAAGGAGAACAAAGTTTAAGCTCCCAGATCCTAGAGACAGGAGGCATGATATACAGGGCCATGTAGGGAAGCACCAGGGTGTGCAGAAGGCAGAGGACAGAATGGAGGGAAAGGTTTAGGCCAGAGCCTTTGTTGGGATTTTTCTACTGGGAAGGGACCCTCCTTCCCCAGGATCACTATTAGCACTATGGAGAGTCGCAGGGCAGCAGGGTGCAGGGTTGCATACAGGAGGGACCAGGGTTAGCAGGCCTGGGTAAGAGATGTTGCAGGAGCCTAATTGAGTTCCTGAACTCATAGGTGGCATTGGAGATGGAAAGAGAAAGCAGATGTGAGCAGGGTTGTTATGGGCTTGTTTTTCAAGAAGAGCTGATGAAAAGAACCAAACCAATTACATGTATATTTCAAACAACAACAGGAGCACATTTCCACAGATAGCCCACAGCTGTGCCATAGCCAAGGCTAGAAATGGCGCAGAGCAGGTGTATAGTAAATAGACCCAGTCTGCACTGTTGTAGGAGTCACACATAAAAGTTAATGGATACACCTGATGAACAACACTAATAACCTAAATTCCACACTTGAGGAGTTTGGGTACATACATTTGGAAAAATATTGATGATTGTTGAAGCTGAACTTTGGGTACATGGGTTTTGCTGTTTACACTGTTCTCTTTTCTTTGGTGCATGTTGGAAATTTTCCTAATTAAAAAGTAGGGTAAAAGGATACACAGATGAACTGTTTCCTGTGAGGAAGAATAAGGTGTAGGAAGTAGAGCAGAACTAGAGAATGCAATGGAAGTATCAAGTAGTGACCACAACCATATTGACTGGAGGGATTCTTACCTACCGCACACAAAGCAGTTTGTGAAAATATGTTTATGTGTGAAAAACACAAGAGAATCAACTAGAAATGTTGCTAGACTCCTGTAAGGGCCTTACAAGATAGAAAATACACATGATGACTAATAGCCTACTTTTGCAAAAGTGGTATCAGCAAAGAGGTAGAGACTTGCTCAAAATGGTCACTATAAATATACACTACCAAAAATGTCCTTAGTTTAAAAATGAGATCACACATTAATAGGTTTGACCAAGAAAAAAGGAGACTTCATGATAGGGGTAAGACCTAAATTAATAGATAATTTTTTTTTTTATTTCTGCCAAAATATGCAGTTTCATGACAATTATTGTTAATTAGAAGAATGCCTCAGGGACAGTTTGGTGAGGATGAATAAGGTTGTGGGGAATGGTGGGATGCCACAGGGAGCCCTCCCTGAGGCTTGTGTCCTTACTGTTGCAGTTGGGGCAGTTCCTGTTCTCTCCAAAGAGGCCACATCAGGGAAGAAGGGCAACCGCTTTAGCCAGGTGAAGATCCCACACAATCCCTTGGACTCCAGCGCTCCCCTGATGAAGAAGGGGAAGCAGAGGGAGATCCCCAAGGCCAAGAAGCCTACCTCATTGAAGAAGGTGAGTGGTGCTGCATTTGAAACCAGGTGCTAGAACACCTATGTTGTTTCTTCTTTCAGCTCAGGTTTTAGGTTTCATGTTCTAGAGAATGTGTTCGTGATTCTCTGAGAAATGATCCCTCATTCCCCAAGTGACATGGTGGGGTGGCCTCAGGTGCTAGAGAAAGAAGTTGTTTTAAAAACTACTTTGCAGTAACATGGACAGAAAAGGAGAAATAGGGAGGGGAGTTATATTCTGTTCACTTGATACTGTCATCCTATTTGAGGGATCTGTCTGTGCTGTACCAGGACACTTCCTGATAGATACTATCATTAGGGCCCTTAAGCACATTCTTATATTTAATTTTCAGCAGCCTGTGTTATGTGGCCAGTCTCAGATGGGGAACAGGTGTCTTGCCTGGGGCCAGATGACTGTCAAGGTGTACTGTTGCACAAGAACCCAGGTTGCATGCATCCTGCTCAGTGCACCTGGGTGAGGGACATGCTGCTCCTTGGCAAATCCCCCTGGGTGGGTGGGGTGTCATGTTACCCCTGGGAAGGCATAAGTGGGCATACTGCCAGTAAGCTGACCTTGGGTGGTTTATTTTGCAGAAGAGCTTGCACAGTGTATTTAGGTGCTTTAATCATTTACTTAATCTTGAAGATTATTTTGAAAGAACGGGAGGAGAGAAAGCAGCAGCGTCTCCAAGAAAATGCTGTGAGCCCAACAGATGACGATGTGCAAGATGTAGAGAGTGGTGGTGACGACCTGACTTTCGAGCAGGGTGAGCTCTTAGTACCTAGTTCTGTTGGTTGCATCTTAAATAGTATCCTTCAGTGGGGCAGCTGTGTGCAGCAGACAACCTGGAACTCTGCCAGCCTCTGGATATGTTGTGCCAAAAGCAAAGCAGCATTAAACCCTGAGAATGTAGATGTTTTCAGGCTCCCAACTTGATAGTAAGCGGATATTCCCAAAGACAGTGGGCATGTGAGGGACAGGGGATGAATTTGATCTGTTGGCATTAGATGGTCCTCTCGACTTGAAATAGCTTTTGAGAACTAATTCCACTAATTGCAAATCTGCTTCCCATGAGTATGTGAGATACAGTGTCTTAAAAAGAACATGTTTAATAAGCTTTTTGGAATGATACACTCAAAAAAGTGCACAAAGTGAACTCAACACTGACTTCGGGAATGGAGCAGCCCTATAGTTCCCCAAGTCCCAGCCCAAGGCCTGGCCTCAACCGTAGCTTCACTGATGAGCTTTTGGGCTTCCTTCCCTGGGAATCTTGCGGTGGGTGTTCCTCTGGCCAACAGTGTGTCTGTGGCCCATACGGGTAATTCCCAGTGATTATTGCTGCACAGCATCCAGGTGTACAAATGTGCCACAGTACCATTAGATGCAGAGTCTCTGTGGCAGTGTGGTGATTGTGTGGAGGGTGTGAGCACTCCTTCCTGCTGGCATTTCCCTGGGCGGATTGTAGGCTTGGGTCCGTTGCCATCCAGCCTGGAGGCTCCTGCTGGATGTTTCCAGGTGGGTTACCAATTCCACCACATGGGGAGAGGCCATCTTGGAGGACATTTTATTAAGTCTCTCTTCTGGCTGGTGTGTGTGCTTCTGATTCCTTCTTTGGTGAGCTGGTACTTCACTTGCAGTCTGGAAGTCACTAGAAGGAACATTGGGGGACTACAGCAATTACTAAATCTTGCCTGATATGCTTAAATATACCCCTTGAATTCAGCTTATTTAATTATTATTTGATAGAAGAATAGTCTCAAGCATTTAAGTGCAAACAATTTAGAACTGAAAACCTGCTTTTAACACTTCCTGATAGGGACTTTACATTAAATTTAAAAATTAAAATATATTGGCCACTGAAGTGCACATTTAAAAATGATTAAAATGGTAAGTTTTATCATTATTTTGCTGCAATAATTGGGTTTAGAAAGGCACCGCCAGGCAGAAGAGAGGGTTGGGTTGCCAGGTTCGTTTTCCTGTTATTCTCATCACTCAGCTGCCAACTAGGGTGCTCAACAGCTGTGTTTGAACAAGGCAGGTGTGGGTTGCATCTGGCTGCCCTGTTGGCACTGCCCTGTGAGATGCTGTGGGCCATGACTTTTTTGTGTGAAATTCTAGAGAGAGCGGAAGTGTCAGTGTGCCTCACTCCTGCAGTAGAGAGCAAGTCAGAAGAGCCACGGGGAGCTGAGATCCATAAGGAGGCGGCAACCTGCTACCCAGTCGCTGAAGGTGCCAGCTGCCCCAAGATCCACAGTCGGAGATTCAGGGAGTGAGTGAGCCCTTAGGGGAGGGGGGCCTGGGCTGTCCTCGCTCTGGCATTGGGGTATGGGCATTCTCCCACACTAATGTGCTCATACTGAAAAGCTGAGAGCCAGGCCCATCCTTTTATCCTTCTGGTAAAAGTAGCCAGGTACCTATCTAGTCATACCACACATCAGAGCAACTGAAACTGCTTCTATGAGGTCTCTTATCCTACTGATGTGATGGCAAAGGTGTCCATAAATCCAGGTTTCCAGTTGGGGGAATGGCTGGCGAGTGACAGTGGGTGACATCTGGGTTCCCTTTCATGGTTTGAGTTCTGCACGTAATTTGTTAAGGAGCTCTGCCCTCCCCCCAACTTTTCTTCCAGGACAGAGTCTCCAGGTATTTTCAGGAAGATAGGTATGCAGGGAATGGCCATAGTAGGGGGACACTTGGGAAGCTGTGGTAGAGAATTGGGCATAGAGCTTCTATCCCTTGGAGGTGGCAGTGTAGGAGGGTGCTTTGATCCTTACCTTGTATTAAATCCAGTCAATTAGGAACCCCACTTTTTATTAGTATTGCTCATCAAAGTATTATTTCCTGAGCAGGGCTGTGCCATCCACATTTTGCCTGAGCTGTGATGGAAGCAACAGCTGCTCACAGCCAGCAGAAAGCTGAGGGCATCTAATGTTTCTTTTTAGTTATTGCAGCCAGGTGCTGAGTAAAGAGGTGGATGCCTGTGTTACGGATCTCCTCAAAGAGCTGGTCCGTTTTCAAGACCGTATGTACCAGAAAGATCCTGTGAAGGCCAAGACCAAACGCCGGCTTGTACTGGGACTGAGGGAGGTGCTCAAACACCTGAAGCTAAAAAAGCTGAAGTGTGTCATCATCTCTCCCAACTGTGAGAAGATACAGTCTAAAGGTAATCGTGCACGGTCATCCCTGGCATGTGGCCCACCATGCCCAGATCAGCAGCAAGGCATGGGCAGTGTTTCCTTTTTTTCAATTGGGTACAATTTGTTCCCAGCATTTATGTGCCTACCACGTGCCTTACTCTGTGAGGCAGCCAGGCCCCTGACACGGTTCCGCCTGCCCCTTCAGGCCTCTGGCAGCAAGAAAGGACCTGCCCCATCCTGCAGCTCACTGGGTGTGGCATTGGTTTGCTCTGGAGCTAGGGAGTGTCAGTGTCACTAATACTGCAGAGGTGTTGTGACTGGCAGCTGGGCAGTGGGCTTCCATTCAATTCTTGTTATATTTTTTAATTTTTTAAAACAATTTTATTAGTTTTGGAGAGAGGGGAAGGGAGGGAGAAAGTAAGAAACATCAGTGTGAGAGAAACATTGATTGCTTGCCTCTGTCATACTTCCAACTGGGAATGTGGCCTGCAGCCCAGATGTGCACCCTGACCAGGAATTAAACTAGTGACCCTTTGCTTTGCAGGATGATGCCCATTGAGCCATGCCAGTCAGGGCCTTTTGTCCATTTAAAATTTCCTGATTCTGTCTGATGAACTCCTGTGCCCACTCACTCATTAAAGTTATGGGTTTGTCCAAACACTTGGCCATGTTACTAATGCCAAAGGTCAGTTGCATTCTGTAGGATTTGAAATGCTGGTGAGGTGATTGACCTCCTGTATGCGACCTCTCTCCAGTGGCCCTTGGTTTATCCATCGTATGTCCTTCTCAGGCTTCACAGTAGAGGGATTGGTAGTCAGCAGTACTCTGTTGCAAATATTGGTCCTCCCTGTCTGTACCTGGACATGCACAATCCTTTCCCCACCCCATTCCTTTGTCCAGCTGTGGCAAGTTCAGTTCAGTGGAATTGCTTTTGCACCTGAGCTTTTCAGTTGCCATGTCATATCTGAAGATTTGAGGTTTTCTTACTTGTCCTGTCAGCTTCTGGAGTCCCATTGCTCAGATGCTGGGCCTCCATTACTTTTCTTTTCACTTCTTTTGGTTTTGTTTTCTAAACTTTATGTATGATTTTTCATTTTTGCCCTTCTTAAATTCTGGGAGTTGTTTTTGTTCTCTCAAGATGACATGTTTGTTGCAGTTGTGGTTGCCTTTTTTGAGAACAGCTCTGTGTAGCTTTCCTTTCCTTCAGGCGGTTAGCCTTTTGGGTCTCATGGTGGAAGTTTTCTCTGCTGGCAGCTTGTCTTTAACAGCTACTTAGAAGCTGACCAGAAATCTGGGGTGTGGGCAGGAGTTTAAGGCTGTGAGCTGCACCAGAGGGCAGTGGCTCTCCAAGCGGTGAGATCAATGTCACCCAGAAGCTGACTTCCGCTTACATAGGTCCAGAGGGCCCCAGAATGTGCATTTCTAGCATGTTGTTGGGTGACTTCACTGCTTCAAGCACCCAGTCTTTGCTGTGGGGCTGCTGCTGAGTTGGAAGGTGCCCTGAGGGATATCTCTCTCCCTTGGAGCTGGTCACATTCCCTAGGGAAGGAAGACTCTCCCATCTCCCACCTGCTGGGAGGGAGGGGTTCAGGGGCCTTGACCTCCCCTGTCAGCTTGTTCCCATACTCACCGGAATGGGGGTGGTACCTGCTGTCCTGCAGACCTGCCACTGCCTCACTAGATGGCCAGTGGGTCCGAACATTGCCTTGCTGTCACTGGTCCTCCTTATCTGAACATCTTATTTCTGAAGATGCCCACCCAGTGTTGACAGTTGCTGAACCCTGGGGAATTAATTCTGGGGTTGAAATGGTTGGTTCTTATGTAGGCTTTCCTCCACAGTTGGCTTAGTTTGGCTAGGTCAGTTGTGTGTTTGCATTTCAGCTTCCAAATATTTTTTTACTCTCTCATTCTTCTGTGCATTTAAATCTTTAAAAAATAAACAAACAAAAAATGGGTATATATTTATTTAGTCAACAGTCCTCTTTGTGCCAGAGAACCAAGCTCAGATTTTACTGATAGGCATCTTGAGGATTTGTTACACACTTAAAACATACTATAAGCGCCTGTATTTTTTTGCTTGGAGGTGTAAGGAACTTGATTATGCCTCTTACAAAATGTTTCTTCTTGGAAAAGATACTAATGGCTTTCAGTCATTTAAAAGGTAAAATTCATATTATAGTCTGCGATTATGTCAAAGTACTACTTCATTTGTTCAGAGTGGCTTTTTATCTAATAATTCTGAACTTAAACTCAGTAGGAATTGTTCATATGATTGAGCATTTTGCCTATTTTAGGCTGTCCTATTGTGAAATTTTGAGAGCGGTCACTGAGAGGTGCTTTCAGCTTTCACTAGTAACTGGTTAAGAGGCTGGTTGAGTAACCATTGACTTGGCTGCTGTTTTGGGATCCCCAAGCCCGCTTGGTTCAGTAATGTTCCAGTAGGACTCCCAGCACATGAAGACGAAGAATTGTTCTTACGGCTATGATTCATTGCCATGTAAGGAGGCAGCACATTCAGACAAGGGAAAAGTGTGTGGGTGGAAGCTAAGGGACCAGGCACATGCTTTAGGTCTTCTCCTGGGTACTCATGCAGGGCACACACTGACAGCACAAACTCAGTGCCCAGGATATTCACTAGGACCTGGTCATGTGGACACTCTCTGCCCGGCCGAAACTAACTCCCAGAGTCTCTGAAGGAAGTCAGTCTCAGCATGAACCTTGGAGTCCCCACAAGCAGCACGGGCACAGTAGCCACTCTGACCAGATAGGAACCCTCTCTATACCCAAATTTTGTTGCCAGCCAGAGTTCGACCGCACAAGCAAGTCTTTCTAGGGACATCATCAGTTGGCCCATTGCGTTGATCTTTTCTATTCACTGCTGCAGTTGGGACTTGAGATTAGCCCAGGGCTGAATTGGACATGAGGCAAAGAGCCTGGATGGAGAGTAGACCCAGCTGCTATTCACAGGACTTAGGCAGTCTCTGGTGATAATTTGTAATTATAATGTATCCATCTCTCCACTTCTGCGCATCTCCCCATTTCCCATCCTGCCCAGAACTGTTATCTTTCTTTGGTTTTTATGTACCTAGAAGGTGTTCCCTCATGTTCTTCTGGTAGATCTGAAGTAGGGGGTGGACAAATTAAAGGATGTGGGGCTTAAAAATTAATGCCCAGTCATCCCAGCTGCAGAATTGGGTTTCTAGTTTGCACAGAGCAGAGGAATATGCATTAGAGAAGTTCCTCTCTTGAAAGGAAATTCAGTAAACATGTAATTAGTTCCCAGGGGGTACAGGGTATTGGGAATCTTTTCATGCAGATGTTGTGTGTCCATACAGTAGTAGGCCCGTGTGCAGAGGAAGGAGCATGTGATACATGCTGTGGCCCTTCTAGATGCTAGGTTAAAACAGCTCACCATATGAGGGGTGGGATCCATTGTTTTATTACTTTCTTTTGAGGGGTGAACTCTTCAAATTCCTCCTGCTGCTCAGAGGCAGCCACTGTTGCCAGATTTTTATGTATTATTGATAGTCCATGTGTGTTGATGAACACTTTGTGTGTGATCTGGCCTCCTGGACCCATGAGTATCTTATTTTATAACTTCAGTCTCTGGATCCTTTTGTTACACTGGTGTGTACAGATGGGGTGCTCTTGAAAAGCTACAGAGCCCCATATGATGGGCACATCAGTTGTTTTCAGACCACACCCCTCAGTGATTTGCATACTGTGGTTATTTGTGTGGACATCTCTGTATGTTCCATATAGAGAGTGGAAGGGTGCATGCATGTGTAACAACACCATGTGTGCCACCTCCACAGACACTATGTCCCCCGTAGGCTGGGTGCACCCCCTCTTTGCTCCCCGACTTGGGAAGATGGTTGAGCTCCTTTTTACTTTAAGAGCATGGTATTTTCTGTGAGCGGTTGGTTCATATCATTTGCCCATTTGTCTTTTGGGGTGTTGATCTTTTTTATTTAGATAATACCATTTTTTATAATACGAAAGTTAGCCCTTCGGTTAAGGGCGGTTTTTTTCTAGTTTGTCAGTAGCTTGTTTTCTTTTCATCTTTTTTTGACCATGCACAGAGTTGATGTATGTGTGGGCATTTTTTATTCCTGTGTTTTTATTCATCTAAGTTCTATGTTAGTCCTCATCTTTTCCCCTCCAAGGGGATTAAATCTGTCTTAATTCTGATTATTTTCCCTGTTCTATATTTACATCTTTGTTTATGCAGCATGTGTTTCAATGTAAGATGAATCTTTCCAGTGGCTGACCCAATTGTCCCTTCTCCACTGCTTCGAAATGCTCTTTCTCACATGTTTAGGTTCTGCATATTCAGGTCATTTTTGGACCCTATTACCTGGCATTCCCTTGTTTATGTTCTAGTAGCTTTTTATAGCACACTTTTTTTTTTTTTAAAGCTCTTATTTTTAGAGACAAGAAAAGAGGAGGAGAGAAACATCAATGTACAACATGGATCGGTTGCCTTTTGTACACCCCCCCAAATGGGGGACCTGGCCCATTACCCAGGCATGTGCCCTGACTGGGAATTGAACCGACGACTACCTTTCAGTTTTCTGGATGATGCTCAATCCACTGAACCACACCGGTCAGGGCTCTAGCACACTTTCAATGTTTGATGGTGTTAACCTGATGATTTCCTTTCTCAGAATGCTGTTTTTACTTCTGTGTTTTTTCATATTAAAATAAAAAAAACCCATTTGTAATAAGTCATAGTGTTTGAAAGTTTTAGGCTAATGTAGAATCAACATGTGATTTTGAATCATTCTGTCCAAGAGCAGAAATGACTTAATTTTCTGTTGTATTTTAATAGCATGATGAAGTTGCTCTGTAAAGGTGTCATGTGTCCTAATTCCTGCCTGTTGTCATGTTGTGGTTGATTTCAGGGGATGGGGGTTATTTCTCCATTACGAATTCTAGCTTGGCTGCATGTATGTGCCGACCAGTGGTTTCTGCATTATTTGTGCACAGACTCTGTATGTAACGCTTATTGGTGGTAATTTTTTGGTGCTACTGGGTTTCTGGCTTGGCGGGCACATCCCTGCACAGTTTTTTTACCCTCCTTAAACTCACCCTGGCTCTCCCTGCTCTCCTGTGCACCAGCTTGGGCTGGTGCCTTGCTGGGAAGCAGGGGTGGATGAAGGATGGTAAGCCCATGTTGAAAGGGCTGGTCATGTGGGGTAGGTACCCAGTGACCTCTTTGCTCCAGATTCCCATCTGTAAGTGAGGTGTTTGTCAAGGATACAGGAATTAACACATGAGGCAATTAGAACAGTGGCCTGGTGTTTATTGAGTGTTTAGTAAATATTCACTAAGACTTCATTAGGTATAATGCCAGCTGGCAACTCAGTGTAGACATACTACGCTAAGAAAGGGTCTTTTAGATAGTGATTCTTTCATTGGCTGAGAAGAATAGTGTATTTGTACTGCAGTGACCTGCTTTCTCCTGGTGACATCTGACACAGGCCACTGACTCCAGGAAAGAAGATATCTAGAGAGTGTTGTTTGTAGCAAAAAGCCCTTATGACCATTATCCCTACTATGTTTCCTTGTCTTTGGACAGGTGGGTTGGATGACACCCTGCATACCATTATCGATTATGCCTGTGAACAGAACATACCCTTTGTATTTGCTCTCAACCGCAAAGCTCTGGGGCGCTGTTTAAACAAAGCTGTTCCTGTCAGTGTGGTGGGGGTCTTCAGCTATGATGGGGCCCAGGTAAGTGGAGGAGGAGGCTCAGCCTGTCAGTGCTGCTCAGGGGAGGGAGGCAGGAGAGAAGGTGTGGTCCGCAGACAGAGGCCAACAGAGCCACTTAGCCTTAGTGGCCTTTGTTTCCTTAATAGCATGGAAGGAAATGTGATTCCAAGTTTAGCTCTGGGCTTACTGCTGCCACAGAGGTGCCTCAGGTGCCCTGTTCTTCTCTTGGGGAGGTATCCTAGGTGGTTGTCAGCCCTCTCCGTGGAGAGTGCCATTGTGGTTTGCAGGAGACCCATGCCTTCTGTGATCAGGGGACGTCACCTGTGTATTCATTTCTGTTCAAGGACCAGTTCCACAAGATGGTTGAGCTGACAATGGCGGCACGGGAGGCATACAAGACTATGCTGGAGGACATGCGTGCGGAGCAAGCAGGAGAGCCTGGGTCCCAAGCCGCAGCCAGCCTGCCTGCACAGGGCCCCAGCTGCTCTGCAGAATTCAGCCCCTCGGTTTCTCCCAAGACAGAAGAGCCGCACTACAGTGAGTACTGGGGAGGGTCTGAGTCTGGGCTAATTCTTTTTCCTATCTTTATGGACTTGGATTAAGAAGCCCCCAGTACCTGGGAGCAGTGTAGCCACTCTGCTGTGAAGTCCCAGTTCAGTTCAGTCCGAGAGGTGTTCTCAGACCCAGGGATTTTCAAGGACTTTTTAGTGAGTATCTCAAACAGACCTCTGATCAGCCACCCTTCAGACAGACGGCTGCAAGGATAGCTGTGTCCTTGGCAGGAGGTTGTTAAGGTTAGTGAGTGCCAGGGTGTGATTGATGCTGCTCACAAATGGAGTTGAGGTGAGAGGTGCATTGGAGATGGCAGGTTGAGCCCATGCCAGGCCCCACCCAGGGGACTAAGTATCTGGACAGTGCTCTTTCCACTAGTGACTATCCTGACTGCCCCTGCCTGTTCATCAGCTGCCCTGCTTTCTTGTTTCCAGTTGAAGTCTGGAGAAAACACCTGGAAGCATACAGTCAGTGTGCCCTGGAGCTAGAAGAGTCACTGGAGGCTTCAACCTCTCAGATGAAGAACCTGAATTTGTAAGAAGAGTTCTTTTGTGTGTTTGTGTATTTGGGGTAAGGAGGTTTGAGCAACTTTGTGGTCTTTTTTCTTAGTTCTTTGATCTAATGTATTTGTGTTTAATTGGGACATTAGAAGTGTGAAGGGCACAGAAGGTAGCCTCTGTGGCATTTAGAGTACCAGTCCCATGAATGAGCACTGGGCAGTGCTGACTGAAACCCCTCCTAAAAGCCCTCTGAGCACACTGTGAACCTGGAAAACACTGGGAAACTTGGTACTCCAAGCCTTCTGCTATGGAAATATCCTGTCCATTGCCAAAGCGCTGAGCCAAGTTAGTTGTGGACAACAGGAGCAATGTGGCTGATGTCCTCTTAGTCAGTGACTCAGCCCAGCCATTCTGAGAGCCAAGGTTAGAGCAGGAGGGAGGGAGGGCTCCATCTCCTGACATGGCTTTTCAGTGGGAAGGTTGTGGATACTAGAAAGTTTGCTAAAATGAGCCTCAAAAGGAAAACCCATTTTCTAACCTGTGACCTTTGATATAATTATTTTAGTTTTTATTTTTCAAGAAACAATGTATATTGAAGTTCATAAATTTCAGTTTTGATAATTACATATCTTTTTGTAAATGAACACATTCTGAATGTGGTTTCTGTCTCAGAATCTAGGAGATAAGTTTACTTTCCTATTTTTCTGTAAGTAAGAGGGCTTATTTATTTTGAATAAAAAGTGATTATTTAATTTCTTTGGAGACTGGTTATTTGTTCATTTGGTTTATCCTTGGTCTCTTTCTTACACTTAGTTCTTCCTTTGTCTTGAACTGTGCCTTTCCAGCCTTGAATGGACAGAACAGGGAGAGGTTTGCTTTGCCTAGGCCCCCTGGGGTTGCAAGTAGCAACTGCTGAGGTCTCGAGACCTGCTGTCACCAGACCCTGCCTCAGTCCTCCTGCTTGTATGCCTGTCACAAAGGAAATGGCAGGAATGGAGTTTCACTGGTTTGTGCTTGTCGGGCAATGTATGGGTGTTTGTTGGCTTCGAAAATACTGTTTAGTTGAATTTAGTCATGCCAAATATTGTATCTCTGAGAGGTAAACAGCCTGTAATGAGCAAATAAAAGTGGAAAAATGAGTCAGAAATGGCACACTGTGTGGGCAGGGCTGACATTGTGACTGGAGGTTGTGTGTATGAAGCACCTTCCTCTCCTGTCATCTGTGACACTTATTATTCCTAGTATGTGCCCTGCTTCTCCAAACACATTCTGAGCTTTTTAAATGGGGACATAGGATCTGGTTGACCAGCTCCTAACTTCCAAGCCCTGAGTCCTGCCTATGAATTTCTCTCTCTCAGCTGCCAGGAGGAGCAGCATCAAGAAAGTCTTTCCTGTCTTCCTTATATCAACAGGTAGCAAGGCAATTGTTGCAGGTTTGAACATAGGAGATAATATGAGAATAAAGTTTCTAAAATTAATTTATAGGGGGAAAAAGGAAACAGCCTTTCAGCTGCACTACGCAACCTAGAATTATAAAAGTAGTTTAAAAAATCATTAAGAAATAGATTCCTGGTCAAGATAGCACAGTAGGTAACTTCTGAAATCACCTCCTTGTATGATAAAAATTACAACTAAATTATAGAACTATTGCCACTGACAACCATCTAAAGACAAGTTGTACAGAAGTCCTGTGACAAAGGATATAGAGAAGAGGCCATGTCAAGACTGGTAGTAGGGTTGGAGGTATGGACTGGAGGTGTGGATTAAGAAACAGGAGGGAGTGCTTGCTTTGGCAGCACATATACTAAAATTGGAACGATATAGAGAAGATTAGCATGGCCCCTGCACAAGGATGATAACGCAGATTCATGAAGCATTCCATATATTAAAAAAAAGAAAAGAAAAGAAACAGGAGGGAGGGCCTGGCTGGTGGCACAATGGATAAGGTACTGGCCTGCAAACCCAAAGGTCACTGGTTTGATTCCCAGCCAGGGCACAAAACCAGGTCTCCAGCCAGGTCTGTAGCTGGAGGCAGGTGAACGGTAACCATACACTGATGTCTCTCTCCCTCTCTGCCTCTCTCCCTTCCCCTCTCTAAAAATAATGAATAAAATCTTAAATAAAAAAAGAAAGAAACAGGAGGGATGTCTACTGCAGTGGTTCTGCCTGAGAAGCAAGGGGTCACACCCTCACCAGGTGCCCCAGCACCTGGTACTCTGGAGTACCAAAGCAAGGAAGAGAAGTCCATAATATCTGACTGTGAAAACCATCAGGGATTCCATCCAGAGAGCTGCTAGAGAATGAAATGTTGTTCTTAACCCACACACGGACTCACTTGCGCACAGACTCACTCCCTCAGAGCACCAGCACAGGAGCAGCAGCTTGAAAGGTGCCTGGAACATATGGGGAGGAACTAAATTGACATACTTTACAATGGCTGGAGGAGTAGGAATTGGGCATCTCTCCCTGAAGACGAACGCTGGCAAGCACCACTGCTCCTTTGTTGAGCTCTCTCACCTAAATGGCCTAGCTAAGGTGGACACCAACTCTGTGCTCTTCATTAACCTGGCTAACATTGTTCCCCCTTACTGGTGATTTCCTAAGACCTTGTTCCACATAATCTGTTTGCCTGGCCCATGCTTCTTCCAGTGGCTAGCCCACAAAAGCAGCTCACCTCAACTTATGCTGTGGACTTGCCCCAAAATCTGCAAACCTCAAGGGAGTATCTTGAGGTTTTGGCACTGCCAATTTTCTCAAATGTCTACAAATCCCACACAAGTGGCTGCTGCCCTACCTAGACTCACACTAGAGACTCTTAAAGGTCCATGAACCCCAGACAAGCAATGACTAGCCTCAACATGCACTGTTCGTCTGAGAGTGGCCTCAAGCCTAGCACAAGTGGTAACCGGTCTCAACTTGCACTGAAACTCCCAACAGTTGGTCCCAAGTCTGACATAAGCAGAGGCCAGTCTTGGCCTGCAACAGTTCTCCAACTAATTATCCACAAACCTGGTACAAGTGGCAGCTGGCCTCATCTTACATCGTTGTGCCCACCAAAGGGTCCCAAGCTTGGCACAAGTGACACCTGGCCTTGGTTCTCAGTGTAGCCTCTCCCAGGTACCTCCAATCCCAGCACAGGCAGAAATCAAACACAGATTACTTTGTTGCTTATGTGCCAAGTGACCCCAAACCTGGCACAAGTGGCAGCTGACTGGTCTGCACTAGAGCCCCTCCCAAGAATCTCTAGACTGTACCAGTTCCACAACTGACACACCTAACGGCAGACTCAGCTGTTATCAGAGCCCATTTCATGTGTCCAGACACCACATAATAGCTGGTCCACTATAGTTACAGCCAGTCCTCAAAGCCAGTCCGCCTGAGAGCCCCATGCACTGATGTGCCAGCAGCAATTAAGACCCAATGCAACTTGCAAAGGGGACACCCCTTGAGCATCTGTGCCAGATGACCAAGAAGACTTGACTACCGCTGAGCTCTACAGGACACCTACATAAGGGAACTCTGTCAAGACTGGGAGATGTAGCAGATCTACCTCATACATAGAAACAAATGGAGTTGGCCAAAATGAGGAGACAAACGTGTCCCAAATGAAAAAAAAAAAAATACTCCCCCATCCCCCCCCCCCAAATGAAATGGAGATAAATAATTACCAAACAGATTCTCAGGTGTCTTCTCTTAAAGGGCTCACAATGGACATATGACTCACTCCCCTGGCTTCAGTACCAGGGCAACAGCTGGAAGGGCACTAGTGGCAGGGCAAGTGCTGGGAGATAGTCTCCTGCTGGACAAAATTCCAGAGACTAGGCAGCAGCACTGTCCTCTCCTGAGCCCTCACACAGAGTTACAGAATAAAACATGGGTTGCCCTGGCCTGGCAATTACCTAAGGCTTTGCCTCATTCAAAGTGAAGGCTTTGCCATTCACTTTTCTACAATAGCCACACTACTAAGACAGGGAATCAAAGCAGCTCTACCTAACACAAAAAAACACAGGGAGGCTGCTAAAATGAGACAAAGAAATATGGCCCAAAGGAAAGAACAGAACAAAACTCAGGAAAAGAATGAAATGAAATGGAGATAAACAATCTATCAGATGCACAGTTCAAAACACTGGTTATTAAGATGCTCAAGGAACTCATTGGCTACTTCAACAGCATAAAAAAGACCCAGGCAGAAATGAAAGTTACACCAAGAGAAATAAAAATTTACAGTGGAAGCCTAGAATCAAATCAATGATTTGGAACATAAGGAAGGAAAAAACATTCAATCAGGACAGCAAGAAAAAGAATCTAAAAAAAATGAGGATAGGCTAAGGAGCCTCTGGGATCTCTTCAAATGTACTAATGTCTGAATCATAGGGGTGCTGGAAGGAGACAAGAAAGAGCAAGAAATTGAAAACTTATTTGAAAAAATAATGAAAGACAATTTTACTAATTTGGTGAAGGAAATAGACATGTAAGTCCAGGAAGCACAGAGGACCCCAAATAAATGGACCCAAAGAGTCCAATCAAGATACACCGTAATTAAAATGCCAAAGGTTAAAGAGAAAATCTTAAAAGTAGCAAGAAAAAAGCAGAGAGTTACCTACCAAGGAGTTCCCATACAACTGTCAGCAGATTTTTCTAAAGAAATTTTGCAGGCTAGAAGGGACTGGCAAGAAGTATTCAAAGTGATGAAAAGCAACGAGCTACAACCTAGATTACTATCTACCAAAGCTATCATTTAGAATGGAAGGGTAAGTACTTCCCAGACAAGGTAAAGGTAAAGGAGTTCATCATCACCAAGCCATTATATGAAATGTTAAAGGGACACATTTAAGAAAAAGAAGGAGATAAAAACTACGAACATTAAAATGGCAATAAATGCATAACTATCAGCAATTGAATCTAAAAAGCAAGCTAAGGAAATAAGCAGAACAGAAACAGAACCGTAGATATGGAGATCATTTGGAAGGTTATCATTTAGGAGGGGGAACAGGGAGAATGGAGGGAAAGGCGCAGGGATTAAGAAATACAAGTAGGTAGGTAACAAAATACTAGATGGGAATGTTAACAGAATAGAAAGTGGAGTATACAAAGAACTTACATGCATGACCCATGGACATGAACTAAGGGAGGGAATTGATGGAAAGAATGGGGCATAGTGGATGGAGGAGCACAAAGGGGGGAAAAATTGGGACAACTAATAGCACAATTAATAAAGTTAATTAAAAATTTTTAGTATCTATTTGAATAAATAATGACTGAACATGTACCTAACTTGGCAAAGGAAATGGACATAGAAGTCCAGGAAGCCCAGAGTCCCAAACAAGATGAACCCAAAGGTGCTTACAATGAGCCATATCATGATTAAAATACTAAAAGTTAAAGACAGAGAATTTTTTTTTTTTTACCCTTTTGTTTTTTTTTTTCTTTTAATTTTATTGTTGTTGTATTACATCCATCCCTTTTTTTCTCCCCTCTGTCCCCC
>PVIW01009938.1:0-25664 GCA_004026585.1 Noctilio leporinus
TGTTGCAAAGGGTACAAGTTCCTTCTTCCTTTCTGCTACATAGAATTCCATTGTGCAAATGGACCAAAGTTTTTTAATCCAATCTTCCACTGATGGGCACTTAGGCTGTTTCCAGTACTTGGCTATTGTAAATACTGCTGCTACGAACATAGGTATACATAGGTTCTTATGAATTGGTGTTTCAGGATTCTTTGGGTATAGTCCAAGTAGTGGAATTGCTGGATCAAAAGGCAGTTCCATTTTTAGTTTTTTAAGAAAACCCCATACTGTTTTCCACAGTGGCTGCACTAGCCTACATTCCCACCAACAGTGTATGAGGATTCCCTTTGCCCCGCATCCTCGCCAACACTTGTTGTTTTTCGATTTGCTGATGATTGTCATTCTGACAGGTGTGAGGTGGTATCTTATTGTGGTTTTAATTTACATCTCTCTGATGACTAGTGATGTTGAGCATTCTTTCATATGCCTCTGGGCCCTTTGTATATCTTCCTCAGTGAGTTGTCTGTTCAGTTCCTTTGCCCATTTTTAAATTGGGCTGTCTGCCTGCCTGGTGTTGAGTCGCATTAGTTCTTATATATTTTGGAGATCAGACCCTTGTCTGAGGTATCATTGGCAATTATGTTTTCCCATACAGTTGGTTCCCTTTGAATTTTGCTAATGTTTTCTTTAGCAGAACAGAAACTTTTCAATTTCATATAGTCCCATTTGTTGATTCGTTCTTTGATTTCCTTTGCCCTGAATGAAGTATCAGTAAACATATTTTTGTGTAGGATATCCAAGAATTTACTGCCTATATTTTTCTCAAGGACCTTTATGGTGGCACTGCTTGTTTAAATCCTTTATCCATCTTGAGTTTATTTTGGTGTCTGGTGTAAGTTGGTGGTCTAGTTTTATCTTTTTGCATGTTGCTGTCCAGTTCTTCCAACACCATTTGTTGAAGAGACTGTTTTTACTCCATTGGATGTTCCTTTCCCCTTTGTCAAATATGAGTTGACCATAGAGTCCTGGATTAATTTCTGGGCTCTCTATTCTGTTCCACTGATCTATATGTCTATTCTTATGCCAGTACCATGCTGTTTTGATGACAGTAGCCTTGTAGTATTGTTTGAAGCCCGGTATTGTGATTCCTCCGACCTTGTTCTTCTTTCTCAAGATTGCGGTGGCTATTCGTGGGCGTATTTGGCTCCATATAAATTTTCCAAGTATGTTTTCTATTTCTGTGAAGTCTGTCATTGGTATTTTAATTGGGATTGCATTGAATCTGTAGATTGCTTTGGGTAGTATGGACATTTTAATGATGTTAATTCTTCCCATCCATGAACACGGTATATGCTTCCATTAATTTGTATCTTCCTTGACTTCTTTCTTCATTGTTCTGTAGTTTTCTGAGTACAGGTCTTTCACATCCTTAGTTAAGTTTATTCCTATGTACTTTACTTTTCTTGTTGCTATGGTAAATGGGATTTGTTTTTTCGCTTCTATTTCTGTTGTTTCATTATTGGTATACAAAAATGCTTTTGATTTCTGGATATTGACTTTATACCCAGCTATTTTGCTAAATTTGCTTATTAGGTTGAGTAAGTTTTTGGTGAAACCCATCGGGTTTTGTACGTACATTTTCATATCATCCGCAAAAAATGACAGTCTGACTTCCTCCTTTCCAATTTGGATACCTTTGATTCCTTTTTCTTCTCTGATGGCTATAGCTAGAACTTCCAAGACAATATTGAATAGAAGTGGAGGAAGTGGACAGCCTTGTCTCGTTCCTGATCTTAGGGGGAAAGCTTTCAGTTTTTGTCCATTACGTATGATGTTGGCTTCAGATTTCTCATGGATGGCCTTTATGATGTTGAGGTATGCTCCCTCTATTCCCATTTTGCTGAGGGTTTTTATCATAAATGGTTGCTGCGCTTTATCAAATGCTTTTTCAGCATCTATTAATATGATCATACAGTTTTTATCTTTCAATTTGTTGATGTGGTGTATTAATTTATTGATTCACAAATGTTGTACCATCCTTGCATCCCTGGGATGAAGCCCACTTGATCATGGTGTATGATCTTTGTAATATACTGCTGAATCCGATTGGCCAATATTTTGTTGAGAATTTTAGCATCTATGTTCATCAGAGATATTGGCCTGAGGCTTTCTTTCTTAGTTGGATCTTGCGCTGGTTTTGGGATTAGAATATTGGCCTCATAGAAAGAGTTTGGGAGTCTTCCCTCTTCCTGAACTTTTTTGGTATAGTTTGAGGAGGATAGGAGTTAGTTCTTCTTTAAATGTTTGGTAAAATTCACCTGTGTAGCCATCTGGTCCAGGGCTTTTGTGTTTTGGGAGATATTGGATTATTTCTTTAATTTCACTAGTTGTTATTGGCCTATTCAGGCTTTCTGCTTCTTCTGGGTTCAGTTTTGGTAATTAAACTTTTCCAGAAATGTGTCCATTTCATCCAGGTTGTCATATTTTTTGTCATATAGTTGTTTGTAGTAATTTCTTATAATCTTTTGTATTTCAGAGGTATGAGTTGTGATTCCCCCTCTTTCAGTTCTCATTCTGTTTATTTGGGTCCTCTTTCTCTTTTTCTTGATGAGTCTGGATAAGGGCTTGTCAATTTTGTTTATTTTTTCAAAGAACCAGCTCCTGGACCTGTTGATTCTTCAAATTGTAGTTTGAATCTCTGAGTTATTTAGTTCTGCTCTGATCTTAATGATCTCCTTCCTTCTACTTTTTCTGGGCTTTGTTTGTTGTTGCTCCTCTAGTTCTTGTAGCTTTGTGGTTAGGTTGTTCTTATAAACTTCTTGTAACCTTTTTTGGAAGGCCTGTATTGCTATAAATTTCCCCCTGAGAACTGCCTTTGCTGTATCCCATAGGTTTTGGGCTGCTGTGTGTTCATTGTCATTTCTTTCCAGGAACTTTTTGATTTCATCTTTGATCTCATTGTTGACCCCTTCATTGCTTAAAAGCATGTTATTCAGTCTCCATGAGTTAGAGAATTTTTGGGTTTTTCCCTTGAGACTGGTTTCTAGTTTCAAGCCATTGTGATCTGAGAAGATACTTTGTATGATTTCAATTTTCCTGTATTTGTGGCGGCTTGTCTTGTGACATACCATGTGGTCTTTCTTGGAGAATGATCCATGTGCATTTGAAAAGAATGTGTATTTTGCTTCTTTGGGGTAAAAGACTCTGTATACATCAGTTAGGTCCATTTCCTCTAGAGTGTTGTTCAATGCCACAACATCCCTGTGGATTTTTTGTTTGGAAGATCTGTCCATTATTGATAGTGGGGTATTAAAATCCCCTACTATGAGTGTGTTGCTATGTATGTCTTTCTTAAAGTTTTCCAAGATTTTCCTTATATATTTCGGAGCTCCTATGTTGGGTGCGTATATGTTAATCAGAGTTATTTCTTCTTGATGGCTTGTTCCCTTAAGTATTATGAAATGTCCATTTTTGTCCCTTTTTATGGCTTTCATTGTAAAATCTATTTTGTCTGATATCAATATTGCTACTCCAGCTTTTTTTTTCATGTCCATTTGCTTGATATATAAATTTTCCATCCCTTAACTCTCAATCTGTGTCGATCTTTTGTTCTGAGGTGGGTCTCTTGAAGACAGCATATATGTGGGTCACGTTGTCTTATCCATTCGGCTACCCTATGTCTTTTGATTGGTGCATTTAATCCATTTCCATTTAAGGTTATTATTGATGGATACTTATTCATTGCCATTTTCTCCTTTTGTGTCTGTATTCCTCTTTGGCTTTCTCTGCTTCTTCATTTTATTTGTTTAGTTATGTTTATAGCAGATCCTTTAGCATTTGTTGCAATGCTGGTTTGGTAGAGATGTATTCTTTTAGTCTTTTTTTGTCTGGGAAGCTCCTTATTTCTCCTTCTGTCTTGAATGAGAGCCATGCTGGGTAGAGTATTCTTGGTTGCAGGCCTTTGTTTACCATGACTTGAAATACTTTTTGCCATTCCCTTCTGGCTTGAATAATCATTTGATAGCCTTATTGGAGCCCCTTTGTATGTTATTTGTCTTTTCTCTCTTGATGCTTTTAGGATTCTCTCTTTGTCTTTGAAATTCGCCATTTTCATAATAATGTGCCTTGGTGTTGGTCTGTTTGGGTTGATCCTCATTGGGACCCGCTGTGCTTCCTGAACTGGATTCATGTTTTCACTCATCATGTTAGGGAAATTTTGTATCATGACTTTTTTTAACAGGTTTTCCATTTCTTGTTTCTCTTCTCCTTCTGGTATCCCTATGATATGGATGTTGTTACGTTTCATGTTGTCCTGCAGCTCTCTTAACCCCTCTTCAGTCTTGTTCAGCCTTTTTTTATTCTCTTGTACTGTCTTGGAATATTTGTCTACATTATCCTCCAACTCGCTGATCTGGTCCTCTGCTTCCTCTAGCCTACTGTTGATTCCCTCTACTGTATTCTTCAATCCAGAAATTGTATTCTTCATTTCCTCCTGGCACTTATTGATAATTTCTATGTCCTTTTTCATGCTGTTGTAGTTCTCAGTAAGTTCCTTGTAACTTCCCTGGAGTTCTTTGTATTTCTCCTGGAGTTGTTTATAGTTTTCTTTGATGTGGCTGAGCTCACTGAGCTTCTCTATCATCATTGTTTTGAATTCCTTATCTTATAGTTCAGGTGCCTCTGTTTCATTTTGTGGTCTTTCTGGGGATTCTTCCTTTCCTTTTGGTGATAGACTGATTCTTTTTTCCCCCATTTTGGGTGTCTGTTTTTGCTTGCTTTTTATTTATTTATTTATTTTTGTTCTTTCCTTGGGTTAACTTGCTTTGCTTCCTTGCCTTAGTTGAGCACCCTTCTGTGATAGGCGATTTGTGGAGTTCAATGCTGCCGTCTCCCAGATTTTCTCCACTTCCTGTTCTTGGTGTGTCCTTTATTTGGGCTGTCTGGTTGTATTCTGGACCTGTGGGCTTTTAGCAGAAAAAAAAACAAAAAACAAAACAAAACAAAACAAAATAAACAAAAGGAAAAAAGAAATGAAAATGATAGTAATAAGAAGAAGAAAGGGTTTAGATGGCTATTCACCCTTAACAATCCCTGACTGGTCCAGATGGAGCCTGGACCTGAAGGCTTTTAGCAGAGAAAAAAAAAAATGAAAGAAAAAAAGGGAGAAAGTGACAAGGTAAAGAGAAATCAATATTAATAAAGAAAGGGTTTAGGTGTCTGTTCACCCTTTATGATCTCTGTTTGGTCCAGGTGGAGCCAGGACCACGGGCTTTATCAGGGAGAAAAGAAAGAAGAAAGAAAAAAAAAGGGAGAAAGTCACAAGACAAAGAGAAATCAATATTAATAAAGAAAGGGTTTAGGTGTCTATTCACACTTTATGATCTCTGATTTGTCCAGGTGGAGCCAGAACCTGTGGGCTTTACCAGGAAGAAAAAGGGAAAAAAAAGAAAAAGGAAGGAAGAAAAGAATAAAGAAAGGGTTTAGGTGGCTGGGGAAGGGAGGAATACTTAGATTGAGGACTGGGAATGCGTTGTAGCCACAGAGTGAGTAGACTTTAATTCAAGAGTAGGGGGACGGTCTTGGGTATTATTAGGTGGATTGAGGTGGGGGGGTGGTTATTAAGAATGTGTGAGAAGTAACTTTTGAGAAGGATATGTTGGGGATTAATAGTTCATATAGCTCTCGGTATAACTCAGATGCTTGAGATTAGCATCAATCCATTTCCTGAGGCTGCCTCTTTTTCTTGGTCAGGACTTTGCAGTCTATAGTCTAGCTGGTCTTGGCATATGGTAGGGACTCTGATTGTCACAGTCAGGGCTGATTCTGAGTTTCCGCCCCCACGTAGGCTGGGCCTTCTGCAGCCTAGTTGGGTTTTAGGGCTGCCGGTATTCTGGAGCCCGCAGGATGTCCCCTCCCACTCCTGGAGGAGGTTCCTGCCCGTGACAGGCACCCAGCACCCCTGGCAGGGCAGCCCCCAACATCGCAGGTCCCTGTGACGACTGGCCCCGCCCCCACAGTTCCAGGAGGAGGCAGCTCCTGTCAGTCAACAGTGCCTGTGGTCCACTTACACTGCCCCGCCCCCCGGAGCGAGCGCCAATCCTCCAAGCCAACCAGCTGTCCAAGGAGTCCTTTAGGCGGCCTCTGTGATGAGCCCCTCTCAGGCATGGGTGGTTGCGCAGGGCTGGGCCTCCCCCCTCGCAGGGGCTTCAAGCTGCTGTTTCCCAGGTGGCCCAGCAGCACCATTTTCGGCCCTCTCGCTGCCCCTGCCAGTGCACTTCCCCGCTCCCCTGCTCTGGCTCCCCGCAGGACTCTTCTCCCCTGCCTCTAGCCCCATGAGGAGCTTCCTCTCCCTGTTGCTGGAGCGAGTCTCTCACACAGTCCCTTCCCTGCAAGAGTTCAATTCCTTGTTCCCTACTGCATTTGCCCTTGCCGCCCGCACTTCACTGCTCAGACTTCTAGTCGCCAGGGAGCCTGGAGCTGGCCTCAGTCACACGTGCCCCTCTTGGCAGATCCGCCACTGCCCAGAGCCGACCTGGGCCTGCCAAGCTGGTCCATCGGGAACCGCCTCACCTACTCTCCTGCTGGTCTCCTCTGCCTCTGGGCTGTGATCCCCTGTGTCCAGATGCTGACCACTCGAATTCTTAGAGTCCTGAAGATGTCTCATGCTCCCTACCTTGTCCTTTATCTGCTTTGGTACTTGAGAACACCATCAGCACTGCTCTCTACTCTGTCGCCATCTTTCCTCCTCCCAGGATTTTCTACATAGAAAATTATGTCATCTGTGAACTGAGCATTTTATTTCCTTTCAATCTATTAATCTTATATTACCTTTTCTTCCTTTACTGCAATGGCTAGGAATTCCAGTATGATATTGAATACAAGTTATGAGAATGAATATATCTTCTTCCTCTGAGAAAAGACTGAGAAAAAAGCATTCAATCTTCTATCTATCAATAAGCATGATTCTGCGATAGGTTTTTTCATAGAAGTGCCTGATTGAGGCAAAAAGTTCCCTTTTATTCCTAGTTAAAAGTTTTCATCATGAAGGCATATTAAATTTTGCCAAATACTTTTCTGAACTAGTGAGATAATCACACACTTTTTCTTTACAATAGTGAAATAATAAATCATGTTAATTTTTGAATGCTGAGTTGGTCATGCATTCCCAAGACAAATCCCACTTGGTTGTTATATATTATCCTCTTATAAACTGCTAGATTTAATTTGCTAATACTTAATGTTGAGAATTTATATGTCCTTTTTTAAGGGTTATTGGGTTTTTTTCTTTTTCTTTAAGATTTTATTTATTTTAAGAGAGAAGGGAAAAGGAGGAGGAAAGACAGGGAAAGCTACATGAATGTGTGAGAAAAGCATCAATTGGTTGCCTTTTGCACACCCCCAACCCAGGAACTGGCACACAACCCAGGTATTGCCCTGAACAAGGAATCGGACCAGCATCTTTCAGTTTGTGGGATGAAGTCCAACCCACTGAGTCACACCAGTGCCCAATTTTATTCTCAATGCTTGTAATTTTTGTCCTTTTCTTGGTCAAGATAGAAGTTGATCAATTTTATTATCTTAAGTGGCTGAAGACCTGATGTGCCCTGACTGGGGAATCAAACCTTTGGGTTCACAGGCCGGTGCCTATCCACTGAGCCCCTGGCCAGGGCTTTACTTTGGATTTAATTTGCTCTCTTGTTTAGTTGCTTAGGGTAGAACCTTAGTTCAATGATTTGTGACCTTTCTTTATTTCTACTATTTTAACGCAATAAATTTTCATCTGAGCATTACTTTAGTTGCATGCCGTAACTGTTTTGTTTCATCAAATTTTGATGTTGTTTTCATTATCATTCAATTAAAAATATTTTCAGAAACTTCTGGTCAATATGGCCAAATAGGTAAACGCTATATTCACCTCCTCCCACAATCACAACTAAATCAAAATTACAACTAAATTATGTAACAAACATCACGAGAATCACCTGGACACCAGCTAAACAGAAGTCTTATAACTAAGGAGATAAGAAGGGCATGTCAAGACTGGTAGGAGAAGGGAGCAAAAAGGGGATGGATGTAATACAACAACAAAAAAACTTACAAAATAAAAATAAAAGACTGGTAGGAGGGGCAGATACTTGAAACAGGTAGGTCCCACATCCAGGGTGTGGCAATTAAGAATCCCAAAGGAGCCCTGGCTAAGTAGGTAAGTTGGTTAAGAGTACTGTTCCAAAACACTAAGGCTGCAGATACAATTTCTAATCAGGGCACATATAAAAATCAACCAATAAATGCATAAATAAATGGAATAACAAATCAATGTTTTTCTCTCTCTCAAATCAATTAAAAAAAAAAAAAAAGTCAGGAGAAATACTCTGGCTGTAGAGATTCCCTCCCTGAGGAGCATGGGATCCCAGCCCCACAACAGGCTCCCCAGCCCAGGGATCCACTGCTGGGAATACGATTCCCGGTAACAGCTGGCTGTTGAAAAACCAGTGAAGACTGCATCCAAGTGAGACCAAAAGCTACTGGAGACCTGGGCCATGAGGGCCTTAAAAGGCCCAAGCATAGATTCATTTGTTTCATAAATTCACCTGTTCAGGGCTCCAGCACAGAGGTAGCAGCTCAAAAAGCACAAGGGACATAGCTGGGTAAAAACTAAATTGACTAGCTTCAGCGGAAGTACAAGAAAGACAGGGATTGAACATCTCTCTCCAGGGATGAAAGGGCTGGCAGGAGCCATTGTTCCTTTGTTCAACCCTATCCTCAAATAGCAAACCAGGTGCAGGTGGCACCAAATCTGAGTTCTTCATTAACCTGGCTAACAGAATTAGCGCCACCCTGGTGATTCCGACACGGAACCACATCCAACTAACATTGTCTTTAATAGTGGCATAATATTTTAGCAGTGGCATAATACTACTTTATGGAGAGAACCCTAAAGATTCCACCAGAAACTATTAAAACTAATAAATTGATTCAGTAAAGAGCTGAATAATTAATATTCAGAAATTGGTTGTATTGTTATACACCAGTAACAAACTATCAGGAGGAATAGTTAAGCAAACAATTCTATTTACAATTGCATCAAAAAAAGAATAAAATATCTAGGAATAATTTTAACCAAGAGTGTAAAAGACCTGTACAGGGAAAACTACTAGACAATAAAGAAAGAAGCTGAAGAAATATGAATGTAAGCATACATCATGCTCATGGATAGGAAGAATTAATATCATTAAAATGTTTATACCACCCAAAGCAATCTACAGATTCAATGTAATCTTTATCACAATACCAATGGAATCTTTTACAGAATTGAAACAAAAAATCCAAATATGAATATGAAACCACAAAAGATTCCAAATAGCCAAAGCAATCTTGAGAAAGAACAACAAACTTAAGAGCTTTTATACTACCTAATGTCAATCAAATAATACTACAAGGCCATAATTATCAAAACAGCATTAATAATGGCATAAAAACAAACATACAGATTGAATACAGGGGAACTGTTCCGGTCTGCATCTTTGCAAGCCACAAGTGCACTCAAGTAACTATGTCTAAGGGACCTGTTGCAGTTGGTACTGATCTTCACACCACCTACTCTTATATGGGTGTCTTCCAGCATGGCAAAGTGGAAACAGTTACCAACAATCAGGGAAACTGAACCACCCCAACTTATGTCACCTTTATTGATGCTGAACAACAAATTAGTGATGCTGTAAGGAATCCTACCAATATGGTTTCTGATACCAAATGCTTAATTGGACGTACATTTGACGATTCCATTGTCCAATCTGATATGAAGCATTGGCCTTTCATGGTGGTGAATGATGCTGGCAGGCCCAATGTCCAAGTAGAACACAAGGAAGGGACAAAAAGTTTCTACCCAGAAGAGGTGTCATCTATGGTTTTGACGAAGATGAAGGAAATTGCAGAAGCCTACCTTGGAAAGACTGTTACCAATGCTGTCATGTCATCACAGTACCTGCTTACTTCAATGGATTCTCAGGCTGCCAAAGAACTATTGCTTGTTTCAATGTACTTAGTATCATCACTCCACCAACTGCCACTGCTACTGCTTACAACTTACACAAAAACATTGGGGCTGAAAGAAATATGCTGATCTTTGACTTGGGAGGTGGCACTCTTAATGTGTCGATTCTCCCAATTGAATATGGAATCTTTGAGGTCAAATCTATAGCTGGTAACACCCATGTAGGTAGAGAAGACTGATTATCGAATTGTCAACCACTTCATTGCACAATTTAAGCACAAGAAGGACATCAGTGAGGACAAGAGGGCTGTTCATTACCTTATTATTGCTTGTGTACATGCAGTACGCTTGTACTCTTTCAGCCCTAGGCCAGTACTGAGATTAAATCACTCTATGAAGGAATCGACCTCTATACCTCTACCACCCATGCTTGATTTGAGGAGCTAAATGCTGGCAACCTAGACCCTGCAGAGAAAGCCTTTTGGGATGCCAAACTTGACAGGTCCCAGATTTACGGTACTGTCCTGGTGGAGGATTCTACCCATATTTCCAAGATTCAGAAACTCCTGAAGGACTACTTCAATGGAAAAGAGCTGAATAAGAGCATTAACCCTGATGAGGCTGTTGCTTATGGCTGTCCAGGCAGCCATCCTCTCTGGAGATAAATCTGAAAATGTTCAAGGCTTGCTGCTGTTGGATGTCACTCCTCTCTCCCTCAGCATTGAGACTGCTGGTGGAGTCATGACTGTCCTCATTAAGTGCAATACTACCATTCCTACCAAACAGACACAGAGCTTCACCACCTAACTCTGACAACCAGCCTGGTGTGCTCATTCAGGTTTATAAAGGTGACCATGCCATAGCCAAGATTAACAACCCGCTTTGTATGTTTGAACTCACAGGCATAGGGCATACCTCCTGCACCTCGTGGTGTTCCTCAGATTGAAGTCACTTTTGATATTGATGCCAATGGCATCCTTAATGACTCTGCTGTGGATAAGAGTATAGGAAAAGAGAACAAGATTACCATCACTAACAACAGGGTCACCTGAGCAAGGAAGACATTGAGCAAGGAAGACATATGAGTACATGGTCCAGGAATCTGAAAAGTGCAAAGCTAAAGATGAGAATCAGCAGAACAAGGTGTCTTCCAAAAACTTACTTGAATCTTATGCATTAAATGTGAAAGCAACTGTAGAAAATGAAAAACTTTAAGGCAAGATCAATGATGAGGACAAACAGAAGATTCTTGACAAGTGCAATGAAATCATCAATTGGCTAGATAAGAATCAGATTGCAAAAAAGAAAGAATTTGAACATCAGCACAAAGAGCTTGAAAAAGTTTGCAACCCAATTATCACTAAGTTGTACCACAGTGCAGGAGGTATGCCAGGAGGAATGTCGGGGTACTTACCTGAGGATGAAGCCCCTTCATTTGAAGGTGCTTCCTCTGGGCCCACTATTGAAGAGGCTGATTAAAGGCACCTTCTTGCACAGATTTAGCATTGTATGTTCCATACAAAGTACTGAAGGACCCAAATTTGTAACACATTGCACGGAAGTTTTAGAAGTTGAGCTGCTGTGTAATAAAATTGAGCATTCTTAATACTTGAATATGGACTATGAGCACAGGGAAAGGAAATAATGCACTTTATAAGTACTTTATTTGATTTGATTTTAAAGATTTTATTTATTATTTTTAGAGAAAGGGAGGGAGGGAGAAAGAACAGGAGAGAAACATCAATGTATGGTTGCCTTTCTTGTGCCTCTAGCTGGGGACCTGGCTAGAGACCTGGCTTACAATCCAGGCACGTGCCCTGACTGGGAATCGAACCAATGACGCTTTGCTTTACAGGCCAATGCTATAAGTACTGTATTTTAAAGTCGAAAATGCTATGGCTTAAGTAAAACTAGTTAAAACTGACAACAAGCCCTTCTGGTAGCACAGTGGATAAGGCACCAGCCTGCGAACCCAAAGGTCACTGTTTTGACTTCCAGCCAGGGCAAGCCAGATCTCCAGTCAGGTCTGTGGCTGGAGGCAGGTGAAAGGCAACCATACATTGATGTCTCTCTCTCTCTCTCTCTGCCTCTCTCCCTTACCCTCTCTCTAAAAATAACAAATTTTTTTTTTTAAATAATATAATAAAATTAAATTAAATTAACATAAAATGGTCTGACTCCCATGTTTTTTACAAGGGCAGCATTTGGTTTTGGGGGTTGGCCTAAGTATCTGGGTTGTGAAATACAGATTGTTCAACTTAAACAAATGCCTGAGGAAGGTTTTAAATAAAAGGTTAAAAAAAAAAAAAGCCAAGACACATACAACAATGGACCAGAACAGAGTAACCAGAATTAAACCTACTCCTTTATAGTCAATTAATATATGACAATGGAGGCAAGAATATCAAATAGGGTAAAGATAGTCTCTTTAATAAATAGTATTGGGAATACTGGATAGATACATGCAAAAAATAGACCACCTTTTTACACAATATACAAGAATAAAGTCAAAATGGATTAAAGACCTAAATGTAAGACCTTAAAAAACCACAGACCTTCCAAAAGAAAACATAGGCAGTAAATTCTGTGTTAACACATTTGTATTATATTTTGGCTATATCTCCTTGGGTAAGGGAAATAAAAGGAAAAATAAACAAATGAACCAAATTAAAACATTTTGCACAGCAAACAAAATCATCAAAAAAAAAAAAAAAAAACAGAGAGAGAGAGACAACCTACCACATGGGAGAACGTATAGCATTAGCCAATAATATATGTAATAAAAGGTTAATATCCAAACTATATTGGATTGGCCAAAAAGTCCATTTAATTTTTTCCACAAAATGAAAGATATCTTGTTGTTTTTTAACCAGTAACTGTATTGATTTAGATATTTTGAGTATATTAATTATCTCCTACATTATTCTCAATTAATGATTCAATTTGATAGCTATCACCTTCAACTGATCTACCCAACCGTGGAGCATTGTCCAGCTAGAATTCTCTAGCACAGAAACTTCACAAAGCACTTCTGACATGCTCAATCAGTAATAGCACTTTTTCCATACACTGTGCAATGTGTTTCAGTGGCACTTTTACCTTTCTTTCTTTTATTTTTCAATTTAATTTTATTTTTGTTGTATTACATCCATCCCCTTTTTACTCCCCTCTGTCCCGTTCCCCATCCACCTACTCCCCCACAATTCAATACCACTTGTTGTCCATATCCATGGTTCTTCCAATCCAGTTTCTTGACTAAACTGCTCCCTTTCTTTGCCTCTTCCTACCTCCTTCCCTCGCCCCCTTTCCCTCTTCCCATTGAAGGTCTATTTAGTGTATTCATGCATCTGGTTCTGTTTTTCCTGTTGTTTGTTTTGTTCATTATTGTCCTGTAATGGATGAGATCATATGGTATTTGTCTTTCACTGACTGGCTTGTATCACTAAGCATAATACTTTCTAGTTCCATCCATGTTGTTGCAAAGGGTAGGAGTTCCTTCTTTCTTTCTGCTGTGTAGTATTCCACTGTGTAAATGTACCAAAGTTTTTGGATCCATTCATCCACTGATGGGCACTTAGGCTGTTTCCAGCACTTGGCTATTATAAATAGTGCTGCTGTGAACATATGAGTACACAGGTTCTTACGAATTGGTGTTAAAAACAGTGGTTAGAGCCCTGGCTGGTAGCACAGTGGATAAGGCGCCAGCCTGAGAACCCAAAGGTCGCAGGTTCGATTCCCTAGCCAGGGCACATAACAAGGTTGCAAACCAGGTTTCCAGTCAGGTCTGTGGCTGAAGGCAGGTGAAAAGCAACCATACATTGATGTCTCTCTCCCTCTCTGCCTTCCCCTCTTTCTAAAAATAATGAAATAAAATCTTAAAAAAAAAAACAAAAAACAGTGGTTAGATACCAGAAGTAGGTGGCAATGCCTTAACCATATGCATGTTGTTAGGCCCAAGGACCTCTTCCATCCTTGTCAAGGGGAGTGCTAACCTTCTCTCCTTTCAGACAACAGCTTTCTTGAAATAGTAAGTGTAATATGCTGAAATAATTGCTATTTTCTTCCATTTTCAATATGAAAATGGCTAAAATTCAACAATTTCAATGTTTTTTTTAACTGTGTGCTAATATGACAGCTATCATAATAATCTAACAAAGTTATTTCAAATGAAGTTAAAGACAACTATACACTACTAAAGCCATCTTATGGGAAAAACAAAATGAACTTTTTGGCTAACCCAATATAAGTAACTCAGGTAACTAAACCAATTAAAAAGAAAACCAACAAAAAAATACAATTAAAATATGGGTAAATAAGCCCTGGCTGGTAGCACAGTGGATAAGGTGCCGGCCTGCGAACCCAAAGGTCACTGGTTCAATTTCCCAGCTAGGGCACATAACCAGGTTGCAAGCCAGGTCTCCAGCCAGGTCTGTGGCTGGAGGCAGGTGAAAGGCAACCATACATTGATTCTTCTCTCCCTCTCTGCCTATCTCCCTCCCCTCTCTCTGGAAATAATACAATTAAAAAAATATATATATATATGGGTAAATGAAGATCCAGTCAAGAAACACAAAGAGTCACTTAAAATAGACAAAGAAACAATCCCCCATTGAAAGGATAGGAGGAATCCCCAGAAAGAATGCTAAATGAAATAGAGGCAAGCAAACTATCAGACATGGCATTCAAAATAATGATTATAGAGAAGCTTAATGAGCTTAGCAAGCTCAAAGAAAACTACAAATAACTTCAGGGGAACTACGAAGGACTCCAGGAAAGCTTTAAGGAACTTAATAAGAATTGTACCAGCATTAAAAAAGACATAGGAACTATCAATAGGAGCCAGGAAGTAGTGAAGAATACAATTTCTAAACTGAAGAACACAGTAGAAGAAATCCAAAGCAGGCTAGAAGAAGCAGAGGGCTGGATTAATGAGCTGCTGGACAACTTTTAAAATAATTTCCAGACAGTGCAACAAAACAAAAAATGACTGAAAAAGAAGAAAGAGGTTTTAAGAGAGGTGCAGGACATGAAACATACCAATGTCCATATCATAGGGATACCAGAAGGAGAAGAGGTGCGAGAAATCAAAAACCTGTTTGAAAAAGTAATGACAGAAAACCTCTCTAACTTTATGTGAAAAACATCAGTTATGTTCAGGAAGTAGACAGGGTCCCAATGAAAATGAACCCAAATAAGCATACTCCAAGACATGTCATAATTAAAACAGCAAATTTCATAGACAAGGAGAGAATCTTAAAAGCAGCAAGAAAAAAAAAAAAAGCAGCAAGAGAAGCCCGGCTGGTGACACAGTGGATAGGGCCCTGGCCTGCGAACGCAAAGGTCAATGGTTCGATTCCCAGCCAGGGCACATAAGCAGGTTGCAAGCCAGGTCTCCAGCCCGGTCTGTAGCTGGAGGCAGGTGACAGGCAACCATACATGGATGTCTCTCTCCCTCTCAGCCTCTCTCCCTCTCAGCCTCTCCCCCTTTCCCTCTCTCTAAAAATAATAAATAAAATCTTAAAAAAAAAAAAAAAAAAAAAAAAAAAAAAAAAAAAAAAAAAAAAAAAAAAAAAAAAAAAAAAAAAAAAAAAAAAAAAAAAAAAAAAAAAAGGCACCAAGAGAAACAGCTAATAACATAAAAGGGAGCTCCAATAAGTTGATTTCTCAACAGAAACACTACACGCCAGAAGGGAACAGCAAAAAATCCCAAGCAATGAAAAATGAAAGCCTACAACCAAAACTACTCTACACAGCAAGGTTCTCATTTAAAATGGAAGGTGAAATAAGCAGTTTCCTAGACAAAAGAATGCTAAAAGCTACATCTCCACCAAGCCAGCCAAGCCAACCAAGCCAGCATTGCAAGAGATGCTAAAGGGTCTGCTTTAAGAAGATGAAGAAACAGAGACTTGAGAGGAATACAGGTACAAAGGGAAAAAATAACAATGAATAAGTACCTATCAATAATATTAAATGTGAATGGATTAAATGCACAAATCAAAAGACACTGAGTAGCTAAACGGGTAAGAACCAACTTTAAGTTAACCTTTAAAATAATCTTGTTATAAGTAGATTTTTTTTTTGATTTTTTTTTAAAAGATTTTATTTCATTATTTTTAGAAAGAGGGGAAGGGAAAGAGGCAGAAAGGGAGAGAGACATCAATGTATGGTTGCTTTTCACCTGCCTCCAGCCACAGACCTAACTGGAGACCTGGTTTGCAACCTTGTTATGTGCCCTGGCTGGGGAATCGAACCTGTGACCTTTGGGTTTGCAGGCCGGTGCCTTATCCATTGTGATCCCAGCCAGGGCTTTATAAGTAGATTTTATTAAATAGTGTATAGCTTTGTATTTTTGTTGTATCTGCATTACTATAGGTTAAATTTTCTTAGATTGGAATTACTCCTAAATTGGGAATATCAAGTTATTTGCAATAACTCTCAGAAAAATAGAATGCAGTTAAGGAAAAAGAAACAGAAAATGTGGATGTTGCATAGAATACATACTATCTTTCTTATTCACTCTTACAAAATGTTTGCTAGTTTGTGCATGTATAATATATAAATTTTATTAGCAATTCATGTTTTAAATATCAACTAACTGGTAGTTAGTGTGTGAGAAATCAGTCAATCTTTAGGTTAGAAAGATGATGACAGTGAAGACTAATTTGGGATCGAAGTTACTAAACTCTATGATTCATGTACATAGGAAATATATATTCTCATTTAGCATTAAATTAGATGAAGTTCCTTTCAAACAGATAGTGGAAATAAGACATTTCTAGTGATGAAGGCCCCCAAACTGGGGGTGCTTGGGAAAATGTAATAATGCTATAGTAAACTTCATTATTCAAATGTGAATGTACCCAATCTCTATCTCAACACTCTTCAATAGTTCAGTGGTTAGTTTAGTACCACATAGGAAGTCAAGCAAAAGTTCAAAAAATAGCTAGAATACTATTCATCAAAATTATTAAATCCTAGGTTTTTCTTTACCTATTAAGAGATATCATAATTTCTACTCTGTGGGGACCAGCCCAGCATTGCAAATGCCATTATTTCTCAACACTTCAAGTTGTGAAACATGCGTAGAGGAGAAACAGAGGGTACTGACAAAAACAGGACCTCTGCGTAGCAAAAAAAAAAAAAAAAAATGACTCAACTATCTAAGATGTAGAACTCCAAAAAGAATGAGCTGTATTTTTTTTTTGAAGATGGTGGCAAGGAGGCAGGACAGGTGAAAGACACAGAGAGGTGGTATGGGAAGTATGTGGATTCTGGTGTGACTGATCCAGAGACTGCAAAGAGCCAGGAGCTGGTGTGACACAGATGCATAATGCAGGGCCACAGGCCCACAACTTTCGAACAGAGTCACCAGGTAGCCTGGCCCAGAGCATATGGTGGCTCTCTTTAAAAACAGTTTCAGCCCTGGCTGGTGGCACAGTGGATAAGGCACCAGCCTGCAAACCCAAAGGTTGCTGGTTCGATTCCTCAGTCAGGGCACATAACCAGGTTGCAAGCCAGGTCTCCAGCCAGGTGTGTAGCTGGAGGCAGATGAAAGACAACCATACACTGATGTCTCTCTCCCTCTCTGCCTTTCTCCCTTCTCTCTCTGAAAATAATAAAATCTTTTTTTTTATTTTTTTTTAATTTAAAAATAAATTAAATTTAAAAATTTTTTTAAAAGTTTCAGACTAAGTAGTTGACCAGATATTTTAGCAGCAAATTGTGTATATAGATAGCGCAGACTCAGAACTGGATTCAAGCTCCTGCAGGGAATCCATGTGACAACAGCAGATGGGAGGAACTGAGTTAAGTATGGAGGAGACCGTGGGAACGCCTGGCCAAAGATAAGCCGCTCTAGCCAGCACCCCGCTCCAGCTGCTGGAGGATTGGCAGAATGGGGCGGAGGCATCCAGGGCCTTCCACAATGGTGACTGACCATAGATTGCTTGGCCCCACACCCCCAAGATGCTGTACTCGCTGGTGGGAGTTCCCCAAGCAACAGGAGCTATAGCAGGCCCAAACAGGAATTCAGCAGGGCCTATGCTCCAGCCATAGCCTCTGGAGAACTGGCAACCTACCAGCCCTGACAGAAACAGACTAAATATTGCTCAGCTCCACCCTAGAAGGTCTTAAGCCTGGCTGCAGATTACAGAAAGACTTTAACAAGGAAAAAAGGCAAACATAGAAAAAAGAACACTGCTAAATGAAAAACAGCCTGTCTAGGACCAGATGGGGGAGTGATCTAACATCATCAAGGACAAAACTAGAAAGAGAAGAAAGGGAGAGGGGGCCCAGAAAATAGGGTGAATAAATACACCGCAATCTTCTACATGAAGTGTAAGTTCCCAACATTTTAAGAGCAGTTCAATAACAATACAGGAGACATGGTAGAAGGAGTGTCTCTCAATCAGCCAGCTGGAGAGAAAACCTCATCAAGGAGCAACACATTAGCAAAATCCAAAATACAACTAGACAGCCCAAATTAGTAACATAAAGGGCATCCTAATAGCAGAAAGTTGACGAAATCTAGGAGGGAGCACCACCGAATTCCATAGGTCTCCTACCGCTGAAGGTTACTCCATGAAGGAAGGGAGCCAAGGAAGAGTAATCTAAGGGAAAAAAAAAAGCAAGAAGAGACACCTAAAATGGGGAAAAAAGAAGCAGTCCATCACTGAAAGGAAAGGAGGAATCCCCAGAAAGACTGCTAAGTGAAACAGAGATAAGCAAACTATCAGACATGAAATTCAAAGCAATGGTTATAAGAAAGCTCAAAAAGCTCAACAAACTCAAAGGAAACTACAAAGAACTCCAGGGGAACTACAAAAAGAGCCAGGGAAACTACAAAGAACTTACTAAAAATTATAACAGCATTAAAAAGGACATAGAAGCCATCAATAAGACCAGGAGAAAATGAAGAATACTTCTTTTTTTTTTTTTAAGATTCTATTTCACCATTCTTAGAAAGAGGGGAAGGGAGAGAGACAGAGAGGGAGAAAGACATCATTGTATGGTTGCTTTTCACCTGCCTCCAGCCACAGACCTGACTGGAGACCTGGTTTGCAACCTTGTTATGAGCCCTGGCTGGGGTATTGAACCTGCGACCTTTGAGTTCGCAGGCTGGCGCCTTATCCACTGTGCTTCCAGCCAGGGCTCAATTTCTGAACTGACGGAAACAGTAGAAGGAATCAAAAGCAGGCTAGAGAAACCTGAGAATCGGATTAGCAAGCTGAAGGTCAATGTAGAAAAAAATTCCCAGGCAGTGCAATAAAATGAAAAAAGACTGAAAGAATGAAGAGGTGCTAAGAGAACTGCAAGACAACATGAAATGTAATAACATCCATATCATAGTGATACCAGAAAGACAGGAAGAGAAGCAAAGGATAGAAAACCTGTTTGAAAAAGTAATAACAGAATGGCAATCATCAACAAATCAACAAACAACAAGTGCTAGTGAGGATGTCGAGAAAAGGGAATCCTGCCCCAGCTGGTGGGAATGTAGGCTGGTGCAGCCACTATGGAAAATAGTATGGAGTTTCATTAAAAAACTAAAAATGGAACTGCCTTTTGATCCAGCAATTCCACTACTAGGACTATAACCAAAGAATCCTGAAACACCAATTCAGAAGAACCTATCTATGTACCCCTATGTTCTTAGCAGCAATATCTACAATAGCCAAGTGCTGGAAACAGCCTAAGTGCCCATCAGTAGATGATTGGATCAAAAAACTTTGGTACATTTACACAGTTCAATACTACACAGCAGAAAGAAAGAAGGAACTCCTACCCTTTGCAACAACATTGATAGAACTGGAGAGTATTATACTTAGTGATATAAGCCAGTCAGTGAAAGACAAATACCATATGATCTCACCCATTACAGGACAATAATGAACAAAACAAACAACAGGAAAAACAGAACCAGATACATGAATACAATGAATAGACCTTCAGTAGGCAGAGAGGGGAGGGGGGAGAGGCAGGAGGAAGAGGCAAAGAAGGGGAGCAGTTTAGTCAAGAAATTAGTTTGAAAGAACTATGGACATGAACAAGTGGGACTGACTTTGTGGGGGAGTGGATGGGTGGGGAAGGAGATAGAGGGAAGGAAAAAGTTTCTGCTCAGCTGAAGAAAACGTCAACAAAATAAAAAGGGAACCAACCATATGGGAAATCACATTTGCCAATGACACCTCAGACAAGAGTTTGATCTGCAAAATGAATAAAGAACTAATACAACTAAACACTGTGGAGACAGACAACGCAATTAAAAAATGGGCAAAGGACCTGAACAGATAGTTCTCCCAGGAGGACATACAAAGGACCCATTGGCATATGAAAGAATGCTCCACATCACTAGCCATCAGAGATGGAAATTAAAACCACAATGAGATAGTACCTCACACCTGTCAGAATGGCAATCATCAACAAATCAACAAATAGCAAGTGCTGGTGAGGATGTGGAGAAAAGGGAACCCTAGTGCACTGCTAGTGGGAATGCAGACTGATGCAGCCACTATGGAAAACAGCATTTCCTCAAAAAACTAAAAATAGAACTGCCTTATGATCCAGTGATTTCACTTCTAGGATTATACCTGAAGAACCCTGAAACACCAATTCAGAAGAACCTATGCCCACCCATGTTCATGGTAGCACTATTTACAATAGCCAAGTGCTGGAAGCTGCCTAAGTGTCCATTAATTGATGAATGGACAAAAAAACTGTGGTTCATTTACACCATGGAGTCCTATGCAGCAGAAAAAAAAAGAAAATGAACTCATACCAGTTGCAATAACATGGATGGAAATGGAAAGTATCATGCTTAGTGAAATAAACCAGGCAGCAAAAGACAAATACCATATGATCTCACTTAATAAAGGAAACTATTGAACAACAACAACAACAACAACAAAAAAAAAAAAACAGATGAGGAGAATGGAACCAGAGACATGGAAAAAATAAAAAAAGGGAGCAGAATGACGGTAACTAGGAGGTAGTAGGAGAAGGGAGAAAGTAGGGGAAGGGTCTAGTCAAGGAGCTAACATGAAGGACCCACAGATGGACAAAGGAGGTGGTGATTCACCTCGAGAGAAGGGATGGGGAGTATGGAGCAGGGGAGAGCAAAGGAGGAAAAAATGAAACAACTTTTAATACAAGAACAATAAAAAATATTAACAGTTAAAAAAAAAAAAAGAATGAGCTCTAGTTCCAACAGCCTAAAATAAAGTTGAATGGGATCTGACTCAGAAACCAAGTTCATGCTTTTTTTTTTTTTTAAGATTTTATTCATTATTTCCAGAGAGAAAGGAAGGGTGAGAGGCAGAAAGGGAGAGAAACATCAATGGATGGTTGCCTTTCACCTGCCTCCAGCCATGGACCTGGCTGGAGACCTGGCTTGCAACCTCATTAGGTACCCTGGCTGGGGAATTGAACCAGTGACCTCCAGGTCTGCAGGCCAGCGCGCCTTATCCACTGTGCCACTAGGCAGGGCTTCCAAGTTCATGTTTTACTGTGGATTTGGCACTGTCACTAGCACAGCTTTCTACTGAGTTCTGCTATACACCATTTCTGTGATGTATTTCACAAAATAGTATTTCAGAGTAAAGTTTTAAAGAAAAGGAAAATAATAATGCTTAATTTACCACAATATATCTAAAATATTATCATTTAACATGTAATAACTATATTAGCTATTGACATAACTTTTTTATCAATCCAGTATGTACTTTACAGTATATCACAATTTGAACTCACCACATTTTAAGTGGCTACCATATTGAACACTGCAGATTTAAAGAATAAAGAAGATTAAATCTTTTGGGAATAAAAACAGTTTGTTCCCAGCCAGGGCAACATAACCAGGTTGCAAGCCAGGTCTCCAGCAAGGTCCGTAGCTGGAGGCAGATGAAAGGCAAACATACACTGATGTTTCTCTACCTCTCTGCCTCTCTCTCATGCCCTCTCTGAAAAATAATAAATAAAATATTTTTTAAATAAATAAATAAGAGTGTATTTATTTATATGTTTTTAGCTCAGAAGTTTGCCTATAACCAAGCAAATATAGGTAGGTAGGACCTGGGAAGGATAATTATGAGATTTTTTTCAGGAGCAAGAAATGAAAGAAACTAAACTATTTCTCATAGAAATTTTTTAAAGGCAATTATGTTACTAGACACTGTCACAGGAATAGAAATATTTTTCTAGTGTGATATTTGTAAAAATATATATGTATAGAAATGTATTTCTGCATGTATTTGGTAATATACAATTGATATTACTTAAAAAAATTTTTTTAAAGATTTGTTTTATTCATTATTTTTAGAGAGAAGGGCAGAGGCAGGAAGAAAGGGAGAGAAACATCAATGTATGGTTGCCTTTCACCTGCCTCCAGCTACAGACCTGGCTGCAGACCTGGCTTGCAACCTGGTTATGTGCCGTGACTGAGAATCGAACCAGCGACCTTTGGGTTTGCAGGCCAGCGCCAATCCACTGAGCCACCAGCCAGGGCAAAAAAGTAATTTTTAAATAAGTGAATTAACATAAACATTTTGAAATAATGAAAAGAAAACTTTGTATTAATGATTTGAGAGGCTGACAGTTAGGAAGCAGTAATTAAATGATGAATGTGAAAAAAAAAAAAAAGAAGAAGAAGTAAACAGTGGTAGTTATAGAATAAACAGAGGGATGTTAAATCCCAGACAAGGCAATGCTAAAGAATTTATCATCATCAAGTCATTATTACATAAAATGTTAAAGGGAGTTATTTAAGAAAAAGAAAACCAAAAGTAGGAACATCAAGATGACGACAACTACAAGGCTACTGTCATCAAAACAGCCTGGTACTGGCATAAGAACAGACATATAGATCAATGGAACAGAATAGAGAGCCCAGAAATTAACCCAGGACTCTATGGTCAACTCATATTTGACAAAGGGGCAAGGAACATCCAATGGAGTAAAAACAGTCTCTTCAACAAATGGTGTTGGAAGAACTGGACAGCAACATGCAAAAAGATAAAACTAGACCACCAACTTACACCATACACCAAAATAAACTCAAGATGGATAAAGGATTTAAACATAAGCAGTGCCACCATAAAGGTCCTCGAGAAAAATATAGGCAGTAAACTTTTGGATATCCTACGCAAAAATATGTTTACTGATACTTCACCAAGGGCAAAGGAAATCAAAGAACGAATCAACAAATGGGACTATGTGAAATTGGAAAGTTTCTGTTCAGCTAAAGAAAATATCAGCAAAATTCAAAGGGAACCAACTGCATGGGAAAACATAATTGCCAATGATACCTCAGACAAGGGTCTGATCTCCAAAATATGTAAAGAACTAATGTGACTCAACACCAGGGAGACAGACAGCCCAATTTAAAAATGGGCAAAGGACCCGAACAGACAACTCACTGAGGAAGATATACAAAGGGCCCAGAGGCATATGAAAGAACGCTCGACATCACTAGTCATCAGAGAGATACAAATTAAAACCACAATAAGATACCACCTCACACCTGTGAGAATGGCAATCATCAACAAATAAACAAACACCAAGTGCTGGCGAGGATGCGGGGCAAAGGGAACCCTCATACACTGTTGGTGGGAATGTATGCTGGTGCAGCCACTGTGGAAAACAGTATGGGGTTTCCTTCAAAAACTAAAAATGGAACTGCCTTTTGATCCAGCAATTCCACTACTTGGACTATACCCAAAGATTCCTGAAACACCAATTCATAAGAACCTATGTACACCTATGTTCATAGCGGCACTATCTACAATAGCCAAGTGCTGGAAACAGCCTAAGTGCCCATCAGTGGATGATTGGATCAAAAAACTTTGGTACATTTACACAATGGAATTCTATATAGCAGAAAGAAAGAAGGAACTTGTACCGTTTGCAACAACATGGATGGAACTGGAGAGTATTATGCTTAGTGAAATAAGCCAGTCAGTGAAGGACAAATATCATATGATCTCACCCATTACAGGACAACAATGAACAAAACTAACAACAAGCAAAACAGAACCAAATATATGAATAAGTGAATAGGCCTTCAGTGGTCAGGGGGAAAGAGGTTGGGGAGAGGGGGGAGGCAGAGGCAGGGAAGGGGAGCAGCTTAGACAAGAGCCTAGTATAAAGGAACCATGGACATGGACAACAGGTGGGATTGACTTTGGTGGGGATAGGTGGGTGGGGTGGGGGACGGAGGGGAGCAAAAAGGCAATGGATGTAATACAACAACAATAAAAAAAAAAGGAAAAGAAAAAAAAAAGATGAAAACAAACTCACAACTATCAACAACAGAATCTAAAAAACAAACTAAGCAAACAACCAGAACAAGAACAGAATCATAGGTATGAAGATTATATGGAGGGCTATCAGCTGTGAGAAGGAAGTGGCGAAGGAGAAATGGGGCAGGGATCAAGAAGCATAATTGGTAGGAACAAAATAGGGGGATATTAAGAATAGCATGGAAAAGGGTGAAAGCAAAGAACTTACATGCACAACCCATGGACACGAACCAAGGACTAAAGATCGGGGGAGGGACTGGTGGAGGGAAGGTAGGTACCGGGAGGATGGGGGAAAAGAGAAAAAAACATAACAGCATAATCAATAAAATATACTTAAAAAATAAATAAAATAAAATATGGTGATGTTTCTCTCCCTCTCTGCCTCTCTCCCTTCCTCTCTCTGGAAATAATAAATAAAACCTTTAAAAAAAAAAATATGGGTTGAGGACCAGAATAGACATTTCTCCAAAAAGGACATAGAGAAGACCAATAGGCACATGAAAAGATATTCAACATCACTTATTATCAAGGTTAAGCTTTCTGAGCACTAGAAGGTTGCAGCTGCAGCTAACCACTGTCCTGACCACTTCTACTCCTGGTTTGCTCTCACCAAGGAACAAGTCAGTCGATGAAGCCATAGGGCAGCAATGACTTTTACCCTGAGGTGGCGATTCAGTAGATTAGAATTACTCTACCTAGACTGAATATCAAATCTTTGGAGAAGGTATATGCAGACTTGATCAGAGGCTGAAAGGAGAAAAATCTCAAAGTAAAAGGACCAGTTGGGATCTGTATCAAGGCTTCAAGAAAAACTCCCTGTGTGTGGGGGGGTGTGTGTGTGTCAGGGGTGGGGAGGGAGAACTAAGACTTGTGATCACATCAGATGAGGATGTTCTCCAGGCTGCTGCAACCCGTACTGGAGCCTGTACATCAATGGGGAGATGCGGAGCTAGACAGATAGCATCTGCAGCAGCATGTTCATGGAAAGTTCAGAGGCTGAAACTTACGAGATATTGCAGATCCTTAAAGAAAAAATAATACTCAAAGGACAGCTGGAAGCCATAAAGAAAATAGTCAACCATACTGTAACAACTACATATGGTACAGATGGGTAGTAGACTTATCAGAGTGATTACTTCATAAATTATATAAATGTGTAATAACTATGTTGTACACCTAAAACAAATACAATATTGTATCTCAAATATAATTTAATTATTTAAAAAACAGAAAAATAAATACCCATTTACTTCCTCCTAAATTTTTAATCTCCTTGTGGTTTCCTGTTTGACACATGGGTTATTTAAAAGTGTGTTAAGCCCTGGCTGGTAGCACAGTGGATAAGGCGCCGGCCTGCAAACCCAAAGGTCGCAGGTTCGATTCCCCAGCCAGGGCAC